>JABJVR010014370.1:0-42600 GCA_025773905.1 Chitala chitala | reverse complement strand
CTGGGTGTCCCCTGCCCTGTGCCCTATGTGCTCTGGGATGGGCTCCAGGCTTCCCTGTGACCCTCACCAGGACTAAGCAGTTAAGAAAATGAAGGAATGAATGTAAAAATATGTAAAGGTATTAATATTTGATTGGACACTGTGTAGGTTTTGTATAAAGTAACTACATATTAGAGTAGGCCTAAAAAAAGCTCTGGCAGTTCTAGGGTTAGCAGAGGATGACTATAGTAATTTTTGGAGCATGTAAATAACTTCATTAAATAATATAACATGTAAATGATAACTACACTAATGTGCCTTCAGGCACGCAGCTCACTTACATACAGCAACAAGCAAAGGAAGGAGAGATCCCAGCCAGGCTCTCTATTCAACATTCCAAAGTATTGCTCATAAAGTGCATATGAAACACTTTATCTGGTCATTTACAACACCGACCGTGAAGAAAATGCAGAGCACGTTAGACGTGTTATGGTAGTTATCAAACAGGTGCACGGGAAAAGATTCTAGTCACATTGAATTTGCATGAGAATCTTAAACAAATGGAAACAAACTGCATCCAAACCAACTAAGAGGAAACACCACATGACTATGGTAAATACTCCCCAAGACCACAATGGGGCAGCATATACAATGTAACACTCACTACACTGATTAAATTATTTCATGACGTACTGCATTTCGCACCAACAAAAGTATGCCCACATTCAACGTGAAAAATCAAGAAGACAGGCTGCATACAGATAATGATCAGCATTATTCATAAGAGGCAGCGGGTGGGAGGTAGAAGGAGCAGACCATCACGGTACACACACATTAATCTGGGTATGGCCTCTGCACACCTGAGAGACCTGACCTAGGGTGTGGCAGATTTACCATGTTCTCCCTCTCAATCCTCTGCTGCTCGCGCTGCCTGTTGAGGGTGCTGTGGTAGAGGCGTACTGGGGCACCGCGCCCTGAGGTGGAGCTGGGCCTGGGTGCCTGACGGGACAATGCCCGCAGCAGTCTCTGGTTCTCCCGGTCAATGCGCCGCACCTCGTCGTTGCTGAACGAGTAATTCTTTCGGGATTGCCCAACAGGCAGGTCCAACTGCGAGGACTTCTCAGCCTTCTGTTCCACGCTCAAGAAGGCTGGGAGAACAAAGAAAGTGGAAATGGGCTGAGAGAGGACATCAGATAGCACTGATGGAAAACACCTCCTGTTGTGACCTTTACACTAAACAGCATTAACAACAAACCAAAGGGTAATCTGTTTAAACGTGGTGAATTAACTCACTGATAATGAAGCTAATCTTAATTCAGGCTCATTAAATACCTGACTACAAATTGTTCCTAATAATCAGGTAATCACTAAGGCAAAGACATGCATGCTGGTGCGATGCAGCCAGCAGGAATGACATCAAACATCTTGTTTCTTACTAAGTGAAGCAGAAAGCAAAGCTGCTGAAGAGCTATTACTCTAAACAAAATATTATTAGATTTATCCTAGCATTGACAGTTGAATCTTTATTTACTTTAGTTGACAGCCAGCTTTGTAAAGTCATTTTGAATATCTGTAAAATCATAGTCAATCATCAGATCAACTGGGCCAACTGATGGCTGGTGAGAAGTTGTTGTTGGAGGGGAAAAAAAAAAAATGTACACAAAAAGTGTAATGAGACCAAGATAGTCATGTACTGTCAAGAGCTGTTTGGTCACCATGTTGACCTCTGGTTATATTTGTTTGTTATGTTGTAGAGGTAAAGTTTGGATTAACATTCCATATGATAAGATGCTTCAGTAATACGGAAAACAAATTTTGTAATTTTAGAAACAAAAAATGCTGGAAATATAAAATACTGTGCATTTTATTCTAATTATGGCTTTTGAAGAAGGAGAAGAAGGAGGAGGAGGAGAAGAAGGAGAAAGAGGAGGAGGAGGAGTGACTATTGGAATACTACCACAGCAAAACCTGTCCCTACCAACCCTAAAAAAAAAAGACCACAAAATTAGGTTGACCACAAAATCAAGTTCCAAAATTTTGCCTGAAAAATCCCTCATTGGTTCATCAAGCTTCTTTAGTATTATGATGAGGGCATGACTGGAGAAGCTGAGGCAGCAGCACTTTAGAGGTACCTTTCAGGAGCTGGTTAAGGTCCATGGCATCATCTGCAGCCTTCTGGTCCCTCCTGCTGTCCATGCCGGCCACTATGGATCCAGATGCCTTGGATTGGGAACCATTTGTGTCAGCCAAGGCCTCTCTTGACCCTGTGCTTGATGTCCTCTCACCCTCTGGATCGGAACAATCCAGAACCCTCAGGTCCATGCTGGTGTTGTGCTTCCGAGAGGCACTATCAGCAAACCCCTCTTTGTCACCCGGGCCAGAGGTCAGGTCGAACGACTGGATAGGGCTGATGTCTGGGGTGGACAAGGGGGTCACATCGGTAACAGTGTCATCCGACTCCCCTGGGGGAGGCCATAACTTCTCATTATTGGATGCAACATTGTGCGTGAACTGTGGGTTGGTGAATAAGGAAGACTCTAAGCTGGGGCCTTCTGAAGACTTCCTCCTGGCTGGGAACACTGACTCAGAGATGTAGCTTCCAGACTCACTGTATGAGCTCTCAGACCCAGATGAGGATGACAAGCGACGGCGCCCCAACCTCCCACTTGGCCTCTTGGGAACAGAGAGCCCCACCACTGACCGCCCTGTTGGCTTCTCTTTCTGTTCTTCCTCGCTCTCTTCTTCCTCATCTTCATCCTCCTCCTCACTTTGCTTATAGCCATCTTCATCCTCACCCTCGTCGTCTGCTGATGACCCACTTTCACCAGATGCATGGATATTGTTTTTAGGAGCTTCCTCATTCTGGGAGCTCCCTGTCTGGGACATGTCACCACAGGCAGAGGAAGCTACACTGAAGGCCCTGCTCTGCCCCTTAAACTGAAAACTTTTCTTGCCCCCATGTTCTGCCCCACTCCACGGTGGCTGTGCTTTGTGGATGGTATCTCCATCATCCCTTGCAGCACTGCTTTTGTTCTCAGAGTCACTGTCAAAGAAGGAGTGGTCCACCTCCGCTTCCAGCTCCTTGGGGCTGTACATGACTGAATCAACAGCACTACTGTGTACTGAAAAAGACCAACTAAACCAGAACCAAAAAATAGTTACATTGTGCATTAAAGATGAAGATATTAACACAAGTACTCTGATGCTCTGAACTTTCACTGATTTATGTGACCATGCAAATTCCTGTTAAAATCAACATTTTTACAACAATTTTAATCCAACAGGGACAGTCAGATGTTCAGTATAAACTTGAATATTTAATAAAGGCATAATGTGGTTTAATATACCAAACAAAGCCCTATAAAACCCACATTTGTCTGAAATCTTACTTGTCATAAGTACAGTTCAACTGCAAAAAATCACTGAGAATGGAGATAAATAAAACAATAGCATTTTCTTCTAAACTGAGGTTGGAAATGCTTTCATAAATTTCCTAGTCTATTTTCCATAAACACAAAGCCAAAAAACAAAGCAATATGCGCAACATTACACATCTTACTCCTTGCAGTGTATATACAGTGAAGGTATCATAGTGGTCAAGGTATTCCCATTTGTTTCATTAGGGAGTAAAGACCTTTATATAAAACCTAAGGGTTTATCATTCAATCACAGACTCATCATTTGGTATAAGACAATGCTTATGATCAGTGAAGTGTGAGAGATGTAATGTTGTAACTTGTAAGAAAAAAACCTAATGTACAATTTATTGTCTTATCCCTATATTAACATTCATCTTTTTAAAACAGACAGTATTCCATTGAAGGCCTAATTAGTTCCTTTAATTATGATGTTTGTGAAGCAAAACACAGACTTGTTGTTTGTACAAATACCTGCAAGAGGATGCACTGTCATAATAGAAAACTTTCATTAGAAATGCTTTGTGTCTGTATACTTTGGTGTCAGATTTTTTAATCCTAATACATTAAAGCTTCAAACACATCTGATGTATTGCATCATCCCATGACCTTTGTATCACAAAACCTTTTGCATTGACCCTCAGTATCCAATGCATATCTACACATACTGTAATTACATTAAATTTTCAGTGTTCTTCAGTCAGTCAGTCAGTCATCTTCTATACCGCTTAATCCTGTTAAGGGTTGCGGGGAAGCCTGGAGCCCATCCCAGAACACACAGGGCGCAGCGCAGGGGACACCCAGGGCAGGGCGCCAACCCACTACAGAGCACACACGCACACACACTACGGGCAATTTGGACACACCAATCAACCTAACCTGCATGTATTTGGACTGTGGGAGGAAACCGGAGAACCCGGAAAAACCCACCAAGCACAGGGAGAACATGCAAACTCCATGCACACAGACCCAAGGGGGGAATCGAACCCCAGGCCTGGAGATGCGAGGTGACAGTGCTTAGTGTTCTTCAGATGAAAAAGTAATCTGTACTTTTTACTAGCACTTTTACAACACTCCATCTAAATTTGCATTATTTCCTTAATATAATTTAAATCTAAACAGGAACTTGGACTACTAACAGCTACACCTACACAGTACCCAACTTTAACTCAAGTAAGAGAGAGAGAATGACTCACGAACATTAAAATGCACAAAAAATGGCTTAGCGTCCAATTATCACCAACTCGTACACACTCTTCAAGGTCGCCAGAGTATTAATAAAAAAACAAATATAATAATACAAATCATGACACGGGAGAAAATTTACAAGTGTCCATCTACACAGAACATTTCAGGAACAAATATTATTACGTGCGTGATTAAAAGAGATTTAAGACACTAAGGTGCTGAGTTACTAGGATGTTGTAGCATCTTGGATTACGTGCTCTTAAAATCAGTGACATCACAGATTGTGCAGTTAGTTGCCAACAAGCAAGTAAATCCTACTACTTTATAGTTAGCAATCGATAAATGGACTATACTACCAGTAACAGTTAATCATCTTCCCTACCTTTCATCCACGTTTATTACACCACATGAGCTACAGAAGTGCCAGGCTTGTCTTCAGAGAAATAGAAATACATATGCGACTTTCTAATATTAAAGCAAGAACGCACAAAACAAACCAAATCCCTAAGCATCAAGGAGTGCCTACCTATGTCAGGTTGGTGGAATGCTATACAGCTCGCTCTGTAACGTTAGCCACAGTAACCAAGGCACGTCATTTCCGGACGCCCACGCGACTGTCTAGGGGTCTTTTACATTCCAGCAGGTGGCGCTGGACATCAGTTCGAATTCCTCATCGGTTTCAAGTCGGTAATAAAGTATTCATAGCATTGGTTAAGGAAAACACAGCATGTACTGTATGTTAAGCACTAATCGTAGCCTATGTGACTTCGATGGGAAGCTATTAATAAAGAGGTGAATAACATGGACTGCTTTTATATTAAAACCACCATATCACTTAAATGTTTAGGTAACCACAACAGGCTAATTTTATAGGATGAGGACTGGACGAGTCTAAAATTTATACGACTTGTATGATCATAGAAATGTAAAATGCACAAATTTTTGCTTTTATGCATATATTTGAATAATAATAATAATAACGAAAAACAACAACAAAAATAATAATAGTAGTGTTTTTTGTTTTGGTTGTAATAATTGATCTGTATTCATTACATTAAATCTATTCTACTGAAACAGGAAAAGTTTGATTTCGAAAAATTGAGCATAAATTATTTAATGTTTCATTAACATCCAGCTTTTGGAGTTTTTAAACGACAGGAATTTGGTGTTTCGGCTATGTTGAGTATCTAAATATGGACGAAAAGATGATAATAATAATAATAATAATACAGTGAGTTTACCACATATGAGTCTACAGATGATTGGTTCACAACAGGCTTTAAATTACGTTTATTTGAAAATATTAATTCAAAATTAACTGTTACACTGATTTAGATTAGATATAGGTTGTTGTTGTTGTTTTGGAAAATATTTATTAAGTCAAATACAACCCCTTTTCCAAAAAAGTTGTTCATAATAATCATTAATTTACAAACCGCAATACAGTTGATCAGTTTCAACTTTAAATATGTTGTCTTTGTGTTGTATTCCACTGAATATATGTCAAGAAGGATTTGTAAATTACTTCACTTTGTTTATATTTACATTTTAAGAAATGTCCCAACTTTTTCGGAATATGGGTTGTATATTCAGATACTAATTGTCGAACTATAAACTGGCACATTGCTTTATAATCTGTAACAACCACGTATTGACAATACAGATTGTAGCACGCGATTGGCCTGCAATCTACTTTGTGTTCCGCGTGCTCTAAGATTTACTGCACGTCTTCTCGGGTTGCAAAATACATGCCACTGAGAAGTGGATGGCAAACTTGAGCTGAAATGGATGATTGCTGTCCTTACCCGCTTTTGGATATTTCAACGCATAATTGCAAGAATAAAGAAAATGTTGGAATATGGAATATGGCCACTGGAAATTAACAATCCCCTACGTATGGAGTATTGACCTGTATTTTATTTAATGAATAATTCGGATTTTGTCATATGGAAACTGTTTTGATTTAATCAGAATGCCGCTACCACACTCCATTTTTCAATAGAACATCATGTTACGGCTTGCCCAGCTGTCGGCATCGACATAATAAAAAGCCTGTACAGCTGCTGAGAAAAACATCTAACACAACTAAATCACGTTGTTTTAACAGTATCCAACAGTCATATCATACATGTACGCGAGTACAAGTCAATGTCCGAAGTGAATGAAATGAATTGCCATGTTGTATCATGCAGTTTTCCTAGGTCACTACTTCCCTAAACGCACATGTGGACTATCGCTCTGTCGGGATCTGAGCTCGAAACAAGAAGGGTGAAGAGCGTCTCGTCTCGCCTAAGGAGATGTGTTCTGTAGCAGGATGCATGCGGACGGTACTGTCAGCAGTGAGAGATGCTCTCACGGGGGCTCCGTGGGCAGCGCTGCCACCTTTTATTCTTCTACCAATTTCATTACAGCTGTAGTCGTTTTCGGACTTGCCGCTGCGACACTTTCTCAGATTGGAGATGGAGGTTTTGCTATCACATTATTGTTGCTGAAGGTCTTTATTTATGTGTCATTTGTGCTGGTTTGTCTTGCGCTGGGAACCTTCGGTTTCCTGTCGATGCGAAGCTCCTTTAAAGTCACTCGATTTGACACCACGAGGAGGTCTCCGGCGCACTTGTTGGATTTATTTAGTAAAATAACGGTAAGCTTTCGCTTTTTTAAAAATATGCATTTAACATAAATTGGAAATTTATGTATATTGTCTGTATGTAAAGGGATTTAAATACAAGTTATGCGTGCTTTAATCTTCCCAGCCTGTTGTACGTTACCCATTTCACTTTGATATTAACTTCATTATATCTTAGTTGTCCATAAGCATTTACTGTAAAGTAATTTCTGATAAACGATGTTTACTAATGTTACAAATTTGGTTACGTATATGGTAAATTATAATTTATTGTGATCTACATGAGTAATTTTACCGTAATGGGGGTCTGACGTTCTGTTTTGAGATTTCACATCGTTGTTGTTACAACAGCAAATTCGTGAGGTCCGGGCTTTGGTATAATGTTAAAACCATGGGATAGCTTGACTAATTTACTAAGTTAAGACTTTTCGGGCAGTGCATTTAAATGGCCTACAGTATCTTGTTCTTCATTGCAAAACAGTTTTATTGCACGCGCTGTTTTTGTGGCATTTACTGAAATGCCTGTGTGTATTTCTCGGGGCACCTTTGTCGAAACGTCTCCAGCATGCCGTTTTATGAATATCCGTTGAAGTCAAATTATTAAATGACCTAGTACCGTAATTTCGGTGTGAGGAACAAGTGCATACCAAAGTTCACATCTATAATCTATACCTAAAAATACTATGCTATTGTTAAAAACAAGAAACTTAAATTTAGATTAGAAGCTATAAACAAAAGTCATGCATTCCTGCTTTTGTGTATGACGGCATAGTATTGGGATATTTTAACATCACAAATCCAGAGTTAATTGCAATGATAGCAGCCATGACACTTAGGCCATTGCTGAAAATACACAGACATCTGTTAGATTGAATCTGCCTTCTGCTTGGCTTGACCCAATCAACCTTGTTGAATGGCAGTATTTAGCACACATGGCGTGCGAAATCAACGTTTTATGTACTAGCATAGATTTCAGTTGTTCAGAAAAAATACCTGGAATGTATTATCATTTTTAGGGTTATATGAGGACGATGAGAAGACATTACCATTTGTAGGCAGTGTTTTTGAAAACCATTTTAGTCACTAACTAAATACACCATGGTCTTCAGTATATCATTGACTCAATCTAAGGTGTCTGCCATACAGGCAGCATGGGTTCTAGTTTTACAATCTTCTCATCACTGCGTCCCTGAGTCGTCAATGTTTTCACACTAACAGTAGGGTAGTGTGGGGAAAGCGTCCTGCAGATCACAGAGCCCATGGAGTACCCTGACCCATAGTAAAGCACCACATCCTCACACACTGAGAAAATCAAACAGGTGGGGGGAAGGTGACATTAAGATGACCCCCCTGACTCTGTGAACTGATTACAATTTCACCCACCAATGTCTAACACCCAGCTCAGGTTTTGTCCTCAGGTCATTTTCAGGGAACTAACTGAAAAAATGCTGTTTTCATTGTCGTCAATTAGATCAATATTAGTGCATCAGCTATGCCAATGCCTGGAGTAGACTAAAGGAACCATACAAACTAATGGGGCTTCTGAAGCCTGTGTCTTGATGATTCTTCTAATGGAAGGATGAATCACTAACTGTGCAATATGCAATTCCCTTCCTAACAACTTTGTTTTTCACAGGCAGAATAAAAGGAGTGGGATCTACATACTCTCATCCCTGTTTTCCTGCTGTTTGTGATAAGGCGCTGCAATAAACTGTAATAAACTGTATGTTCCATTCGTTGTTGTGCACTGTCTTTCGGCTTTTGTTAATTCCAGTGCAACTGTATTTAAATGGCAGGGGCAGTTTTCAGCGCCCCCATTAGAGTCAGCCCACCCAAGGCGAGCAGTGGTCTCACAGAATGTGGACAAGGCCCTCAGAGAAGGTCGGTGAGTCTGCAAATGTTACGTCTATATTCTGGCTGTGTTGTATTAATTGGCCCCACTGCAAAAGGAGCAAGACTGCAAAAAAATATCTAATTTCTTGTCCATTTGCTCCACCTATCAACTACTGTGGGCGGTAAACAAATCCCATGTGGGTTTGAACACAATGCAAGAATGTGGTTACGCGTTCTGTAAACTGATATGTCTGGACCCCTTTTTTATTACTTTCATGTTTTTAACTTGAACCCTTAATCAAACACAACATCCCAAATAATTCTATATTGGTAAAGATAAAAAATGTTTTATGTGTCTAATGTGTGGACATTTGATTGACAACTTGGGCATTTTCCCTTCGCTTTGTAGTCTAAGTGGCTAACAAACTCACTTAAATTTCCAGTTACGTGAGATGCAGTGCATGTTAACATTGGGGCTAGTACTGAAACCATTTAATTTGAGGCAGCTCTGCCTGATATCTTGATTGTGAGGTCAGTGACACTAATTTGACTGGACTCATGCCAGAGTTTTATCTAGTAAGACAAGAGAACAGTGACATTTTTTCAGTTTCCTAAAATGGAGTAATTGTTAGGAAGCCATGTCCCATGGGCCAGTAAAGCCATTCTTAGGATGGCACATCTCAGGAGTAGGCTTTGTCCTTTTCAGGAAGACATACACTGTTAGCAGGTATGCCTACACTGCTTTTTATGAAGATCACTGGACACAACTGCTAGTCTGTGGCCACTGAATATTTGCTCATACCTGTATCCTGCTCTTTTTTAAGTCTGACATGTTTGTTCCACAAGTTACCTGTCATAAGTGCATTTTGTGCTTTCAAACCCAGTGGTTCTAGTTTTCTCATGTTTAATGTTTAGATTCACGTTTTCCTCTGGGTGCTGTGATTAGTTACTTTAGTACATCTATGACCGATTTCAAAATTTTTGTCTTCTGCTTGCTTCTGTGACGTAAATTCAGCATATAATCCTTTTTGTGAAAAGAAACTCTTTGAGTGGGTGTTTCCCTTTTGGAAAGACTGACCCAATCTGCAGGTGTTTCCTTTTCTGCTGAGTGTAAATTACAGCAGATGTGATTGCAGGGACAGTTGAGTACAGTTGAGCGCCTTCTCTGATTCAGTCCCTTGCTAGGTATTGTTTGCTAAAAATTCAGGGAAAAGGCACAACTGTCTATGGAAACAATAATGCTACTTTTCATCAAATGAGAGGCATAGCACAGCAAAATATGGAAGGTTCACGTAGGACACAATGCATCATTGGCATACATCATGAGTATTGGCCTGGCCTAATTTGTTTTTCATGTTTAGAACAATTAAGCAGGTGAAAACTGTGATTCAGTGTGACACAGTCTGTGGGCATCATCTGGAGGGAAACAGGCTGCAGTATCTCGCTGTCATTATATTGCATGGAGGATGTGGGGTTAACACAGGCGGTGTACCGAATGTGCCGCACAACAAGACAAACACTTGGAAGGTATCCATTACTCATAAATTGTCCAAAGATGCATTTTTTTATCTGCTCTGTTCATAGACTTTCCTCCTGCAGGAAGGAGTATTTTTAATGTGCTTCTCACAGATTAAAAGATAATTGTAAATGTTAGCATTTTTTATTTGATAGCAGCTTAAGATGTTTTTTTGTTTGGCTTTGAAATGGGCCGGTGCCCCCTCCTTTCAGGATGATGAAGCTCGTGTATAAGGAGATCCACGCCCAGGTGGTGAATACCTGCTCACGGTTGCTACAGTGTGGTTATTTTCATATCTAGTGAAAGTAGTGGCAAATTCAAAATGATCCAGAATAGCTGGATATGTGATCAGATGGCAACATGTTTTGGCTGGATGATACTAACATTCAAAACCATCTGAGCAAGGCCACAGTGTGAGCCTTGGTGACAAATTGTGTAACGTCCTCACAGTGTTACTTTATCACCATCACAATTTATAATACAAAGTTTCTAGCACGGCACGGTGGTGTGGTGGTTAGCACTGTCGCCATGCTCCTTCAATTCCCGCTTTGGGTCTGTGTGGGTGGAGTTTGCATGTTCTCCCTGTGCATGGTGGGTTTTCTCTGGGTACTCCGGTTTCCTCCCACAGTCCAAAGACATGCAGGCTAGGTTGATTGGTGTGTCCAAATTGCCTGTAGTGTATGCCCTGTGGTGGGTTGGTACCCTGCCCTGGGTGTCCCCTGCCCTGTGCCTTATGTGCTCTGGGATGGGCTCCAGGCTTCCTTGTGACCCTCTCTGGGAGTAAGTGGTTCAGATGATGGATGGATGTTGTTAGCATGGCAATTTCACAAACCTGGCTAGCAATACAACGTAGGATTGTCTGATGAGAAACTATCAGAATCTCACTTCAGCAGAATTTTCATCAACATGTGTGGGACAACAGTAATACTATAGATGGTTTGTGTATTTGGGTGCTTTTCACTTGCCTGTAAGACATTGGTTATTTGGCAGATATTCTTCTAGTGGAACCTTAATTCAGGTTGGAGGGGTACTGTGGGGCAAAAGTGCTGCTTAGGAATCCAAGGCGTTCATACTTGTAACCTGAAAAGATGAAGAATCTGCAACAATAAGTTTGTGGTGTGTTATTAGTTTGACTGCAGACAGACACAGAGAGCATTCTATATCCAAAAGTGTCACCTCTGTCAGTGTTTGACTACAGCTACAGGGACTATGTCCTGTCCTGGTACAAGCCGCTGAGCCAGGATGACGGCCAGCTGTACCATCTACTGTTGGAGGACTTCTGGGAAGTGGTACGGCAGCTCAGGAGCCGGCTGGCTGAGGTCGACGTGGTCCGACTGGTCTACAACAGCGCTGTAAAGGCTCTGCACGGCCACTTCTGTAACCTCAAGGCAGCGAGCGCCGGGTATGACCTTCAGTCTTGGGGTGGTCCGTGCATGGAGCTGAGTCGAGCTGGGGTGAGGCAGGGCATGGGTGAAGGAAAGACTGCCTGAATTAGGGGCTAGAGTAAGAAAGATGATAAGACTCAGACGTCACTCACTGCTTAGTACATTACCTTCAGCATGAAGTTCATTAGATTACTTTGTAGCTCAGACTTAATTCAGTCATCAGGCATCTACAGCATGAAGAGTGAATCATCTGCATGACCAATGCTTAGAGCTACAGGACATCTGGCATATGGACATGATAATGCTTACACTATATCTAATATTCCCCCACCCATTATTATTTATTTATTATTGGTTTTGAATATGACAACAAGGTAAGTAACAGAGAAGCAGAATCGCCATAAACAGCGTTCAGCAGTTGTGCAATGCTGAAGGGTCTCTTGGGTCACTGCCAAAGAGTCTTTTTGGAGCTTCACCAACAAAGCATCTTCTCTCAGGCATCTTTTCTACCATTTCTTCTCATTTTTTAAAAAAGTTACGTTAAAGTTAAAAGGGATACGCGATGCCCTTTGGCCTCGTCTGTTCCATGTGTTGCGCATGTGACAGAATCTGGCCTTGTCTGATGATTTGCCTGATAGAGACCCTTGAGAAATGAGAGGAAATGTATTCATGAGCACAGACATGAGCTACTTAGAGAGGATCACATGATGCTTTGACCAGTAGGGGTTTGGGCTTTTTAGAGCCTCAGAAAACTCAGTCAGAGGAATCATTTAGTCTACATCTACATTTGTAAAACAAACTTCACAAGACTGTGAGGATCTGTTGTCCTCAGTTCCTTCGCCATAGGGCAGAGGGCAGACCATCAGTGTGCCTGCTCTCATGGCCTCTTCTGCAGGCAAGAGGAGCCGTCGAAGCCCTTTCCCCTGCATCCGTGCCTGCTCAGCCCCCAGGAGGAGTTGCGGTTTTTGCGTTCCTGTGCCCGCTTACTGCTACTGTGTCTTGTACCCACACGCCGCACCCAAGCTAGCAGCCTGCGTGTGGCACTGGCTGAGATCATCGCCACCAGAGGTGAGTTGATGCGAGTGAAGAAGGGTCTTTTATACTCAAAGAATAAAATTATAAGGATTTGGAGGATGTACCATTTTGTCTGCTTGTTATAAATAGCCTGGTATTTTTTGCTCACTTTCTCATTAGATTCTGGTTTGTTAAAGATAATGAGTGATCATGGAGTACTGTGTATTCTGCTAATTTTATTTAAAATCTAACCTCTGCCATGTATTTTAGGGAGGCGGGTGACAGCTGTTTAAACTATCATTGCAGACATGAATGTGCTTTTGTGCAAATCTAAACTCTACCATAATGATTCAGTGTAGGCTTCTGGGCTGCACATCGGTCAGAATGCATACTGGGAGTGTATTAAACCCCAGGGCTTTGATGGGGACTAAAGTAATCAGATATCCAGATTGGCATATAATATATAATCTGTGCAAACTGCTAATGATCATTTATGGCCAAGTAAGAAACTTCAGGTGTGCAGACATGTCATAATTATGGGTGCTTTTGACTTGGTTGTTTCCATTGAGAGTCACACCATCAAATGTGTGTATCTATTTGTGTGTGTGTGTTGCCTCTCGTAGTGTTGAAGCCCCTCGTGGATCTGTTCAGCAACCCCGACTACATAAACCACATGCTGCTGGCGCAGCTGGAGCAGAGGGAGCATGTGGAGGAGCGACAGAGGAAGGCCTACAGCTACTCACCCTCCTATGAGGACTTCATCAAGCTCATCGGCGACAGCTCCGACGCCGACTTCCTCAGGCAGCTGAGGCAAGGAGTGGTCCGCTCAACTGACCCGCTCCTGTGGCGGCACCTGGTGGCTGTTTACTCGCACAGCAGGAGGGGCAGAGGCCATGGAGTCTCACAAGGCATATTGGGTGGTTGATGTCAGAGTTGAGTGGTTCTATTTTTGGAGTGCAGTGGGACTCTAGATGTCTACTGCAGTTAGCCTGCTAATAATAGGCTGCCTACACTGGCAGGGTCATGATAGCAGGCTAGCAGGACAAGGATTACGCCAAATGACGTAGGAAGACGGTTTAATAGCGCTACCCACTCCAAGGCTTCTACACTGACATGATTAATGGGCTTTTCACCACGGAACACTTTACATTATTCACAACCATGCTGGTGTAAGTGGCCGAGTCCAAGCTATACTGGGAAACTGCCGTATAAAACCTGCACCCATTCTTTTAACCACACTGTGGCCAGCGTACCATTGCCATAGCAACAACAAGCATCCACAATATCACTAATAATATGAGACAAAACAGTCAAGATTAATGACATCACTGGGGTACTGAATGTAGCTAGCTGCTAAAAACCTACGCTGCCTAATACAGCCTTCATATTTACTGGCAGTTTCAGAATACAGTACTAACTCTCACAATTTGAATAAGATCAAAAATAACACTTGATTACACTCCAATTACAGGCTGAAGATAGATTACCATAGCAGCAATTGCCTGTTGAGAAATGTCAAGTATTTTACAGGTGTACCTGATTTATATAATGTTATGGAAAATTAACATTTTTAATTAATAAATCTGTGTAATTTCTATGGTATTACAGCTACTTAACTTCGCCCCCACCCCATTTTTATTTTAAGAGGCTGTGTTGTTTGTTGTCAGAGGGGCTGAATTGCTCTCTCCAAATATGACAGTGCCAATCATTCAATCATTCAGCCATGTTTTGTCTCCCGGAAAGGCTGCTGTCACATTGATTTGTCACATATAAAATATATCAAAACAAGATTGACATTTTCATTTGGATGTATGCTCCATGACACGCAGAAACAAACACAAGCACACAGTACAACACAGCTAGATCACCAAAGCAGCCGAACAGAAAACAAAAAGGGAAGTATTCAAATACACAAATATTATAAATATGCAATCCAGACTTTCAGTAAACAATAGAGGATGACATTTCTTTAAAAAGAGGACTGAATGTGAAGTCAATAACTCGTGTTGCCGTTCCATTTTCTTTTTGAACTCGGCTCTGTTAGCAAGTTGGCTTTTTTTGTTTGGAGGTAAGTAACCTGATAGCTTTCTCACTCTGGTGTGGCTGTTACCACAGGACACAAATAATGCATATAATAGACCAGATGCATGTATGACGCCAGGTTATCTTGAGTCCATACCTGATCCCAGGTCAGAGATGGTGATGAGTTTGCTTTGTGTTGAAGTTCTATACTAAACTGACTGAGACACACACAGTGCCTCTAGTGTACACTAAAGTGTACACTAAAGGCCAGTTATGAGAGGTGTCTTACACATAGAAACAAGCAAATAAAGCTTTTCAAAGGTCTGATGCTAGGTTCTCTTATTTTTCTCTTCAGATGTTTAAAACATCCTGTTGTAGCTGAAATTAAGCTATAAAGTACAGGACAGTTGAAGGCTTTCTTGTTAACTATGAAATATTACTGTTCCCCTAGGTACCAGATTGGGATGGAAATCATGCAAGCAACAACCATTAGCAACTTGCCCCAGATGAAGAAGCAGAAAGGTATGATGCTGTGAGGCTCCTGTTCTATGGACTAGTACATATTGCGTCCTCATACCCACAGGTCCATTTGCTGATAGATGACTTACTGCCAGCATGATATAGCCTTTTGCCTCAGAATAAGCACTACGAATATCTAATACATCTAGCCGACAGACAAAGTGGTTGTAAGTTACAGTATGACATGAGACATGCGTGAAGAAGCATTGAATGCTCTTGTAGAAATGCCAAACAGGGAGGAAAATTCTCTTCTCCTGAAATGTCTCTCCAAGCAAAAACACTAGGCAGTGTTTTCATAATTGCTCAACCGACACACCAGTGTCTTTGGTGTCATTTCCTGCCCCTTATTTTTTTTTTGCATTTTTTTTAAAAGGTCAACAAAACACTGCATGCTCACTTTTAATGCAGAAATAATACCCTGTCTGACGCTCCCTTCTGGGAGCCCCCCCACCCCCAGCCTCTGTCCCAGCACATCCGCTGTATCCGCTGGTAGCGTGAAGGAAATGAAACTCCAGCCACAGAGGACGACAGATTGTGATTTGTGCCAGAGAACAGTGGTGCGAAAGCTCACCCGCTGTTCAGCGCATGCATTCATGTGCAGAACGGAAGGTGCACATTCTCTCCCATTAAATCTGAATGCATAATTTATTTATTAAATAACTACACTAGACACTACTAGTTTGTAACCATCAGTGGGAACTAGGAATTACTGATGTAGTATTTTTGTTCTCCTTTACAGTATTATTTCTTGTTTTAATAAAGAGACGTTTAAATACGTTTAAATAAATGTCGCCTGCAGAGGTGACATGTTATATTAAAGTACACAAAGTGTCATCTCAGGTGTTGCACTGATCCTCCTGATCTCCGCCCTCCTGCAGCCAGGCACACCTCTTGCTTCCTAACTGCAGAATGGCAGATGTTATTTATCTGATACAAAATTTTTCAAAATGTAAAATAACTCCTCCTTTGCTTCCGTGCAGACTGAATATGGTTTATTAAGTAGAACTAATTAGCTTTTATTTGGTTTAAATGTGAAGGCACTGAGATAAATTGAGAAATAAAAAACACATTTGGATAATAGAGCTTATGAAGTAAGTTGAGAGCTAATGCTAATTCCCACGGTGCTGACCCTCGTCTCAGGGGACAGCAAAGGAAGGGAATCAGCAGCCATGAAGACGGACCTGCTGAGGACACGCAACATGAAGCGTTACATAAACCAGCTGACCGTGGCTAAGCGCTGCTGCGACAAGAGGATCCATTTCCTGGGGGGCACTAACCTCGAGGAGGACAGCGTTGCGGAAGAGGCCGATGGCCAGAGGGTAAGGGTGTCTGCAGAGAAAAGCAGTCGCTGTGTTCATGCAGATGAAAGGTAATTGGGCTGTCTTCAGCAAAAACCCAAACCAGATATGTGGAGGTAGATAAGGGCACGGCACGTAAACACTGTAGCTTCAGTGGCTGATAAGATTAAGCAACAAGTAGCTTTGCATACGCAAGTTATGCATGGCGGTACAAGGTAGACCACACTAGATATTCAATATTCATTGGAGTGCAGATACTCAAGATCCTCTTGAGAAATCCTGATGTGAAATGGAGTGTGCTGTTACTTTTGCTCTTCTCAGATCCTCCAGTTTGAGGAGATCATGTCCAACGCCACTCTCCGTCAGTACTTTCACATGTACATGGAGAGGATGGACCAAAATGTCCTTATCAGCTTCTGGGAGCTGGTGGAAACACTGAAGACTGCTAACAAGGTAGAATGTCCCCTTTGCAGGCCAATTATTTAAGTTCCATATTAGTTCTTACCGATTACCTCTCAGAAGCTCAACTAAAAGACTAAGACTTTTCTGTGACCACAATGTTAGATTGTATACTTACATACATAGTAAGTGCGCGCGCGCACACACACACACACACACACACACACACGCACGTGCGCATGATTTTTAACCTTCCTGACATTGCCTTTGGGCTCAACAGTGCTCCAGCACATGACAAGAGACAAAGACCTTTCTCTGAAAAGAAACAGTGTTGAGAATTCCGACTCTAATTAACAGAGGCTCATTACTGATGCACACTACTTCTTTAATTAGCTCATGTCGCACCTAAGCCCAAAATGTCAGATCATGTGGGTTTTGTTTGCCATGCTTGAACCTACCTAGTGCTGAATGCCTTACATCTGCTCCAATGCATGTCACAGAGCGAGGTCCCCAAGCTGGTGGGCGAGATTTACCAGAGTTACTTTGTGGATAGCCGGGACATCCCGGTGCATAAGGCTCTATACAAGGAGGTGCAGCGGTCAGTGTTGGGGAACCGGGGCGCTGACGTGTTCCACAAGATCCAGGGCGATGTGTACGAGATAATGAGCGAGCGCTTCTACCCGTCCTTCTTGGTGAGCGACCTATACGAAAGGGCTATGAAGGACCAGGAGCAATGCTGCGCTCAGCAGTCCTGCGATGAAGACAAGGACGACGTGGTGAGTGCAGTGAAACAGGGGAGAGAAGATGACACAGGGAACAGACAAACTTACAGCTGTTTTTTGTGCAATACAGAGACCTGCGACTGTAACAGGGTCCTCTTCTTATACCAATATACCTCTGCGTACCTTAATAACACTGAGACCGTATTTAATTTCTAGGGTAGGTAAGTATTTTTATTTCTGTGTTTTCCATGATTTCATTTGCGGTATCAGGTTATTGAGAGTGGAGAGGAGCTCCTGGATGAAGATAACCATGGGATTGACATGCAGGCGAGCTACGCTACTAACAAGCTTCAGCAGCTCCAAGACAAGCTGGAGTACAAGAGGCAGGCCCTGATCTCCATCCAGAATCTGCCAAAGCCAGACAAAAAGGTATGTTACGAACACGGCAAGAACTCTGCAACAAGCTGCGATGCAAAAAGTGGGCCAAGTCCGAAGAACATTTTCATTGTGACATAGGGTGTTATTGTTTATGTAAAACAGTACACAAGATTTTTTGGGGGTTTTTTCTGATTATTTTCTAGCAAAGAATGGATGTCACATGCACAATGGTATTTTGTTGCCTGCTTAGTCATGGTCTCTAGTGTAGCACATGAGGAAAGAGAGAGAGACTCGGGTGCCACTGAGAGCAGTAGGAAGTCTTTTATGTTGTAGTTTACCACCACACAGTTTGAATAACAGAGGCTTGGAGGCTCCGTGGAATGGTGTCCCAAGGCTGACTGTCCGCGTGGCGCACACACTCAGACCTCAGGCAGGTTTGAACTGGAGCTGCTGTCCCCTGTCCCTGCAGATCGTGTCCACGCTGAAGGAGGAGATTGGGGCCATGGAGAAAGAGTGTGGCGAGTTGCAGCAGCACGTCTCACGCACAGATTGGTGGTGTGAAAACCTGGGCAGGTGGAGGGCTGTTGTCAGCAGTGAGGAGGTGAGCCTATGGCCCAGGGTGCTTTGCCTGCGGCCAGCCTGATTGGACAGTGTGCCCCTGTTCTCTCAAGACCATCATCCCATTAAACAAACTTGCATGGCTTGTTGAAAAACAACCAGTTAATTGATGCTACTATCTATGAATGTACAAGCTTTTCCAGGACTGGCTGTTCCTTGCTCTCTTCCTTCTGGAACCCTGTTTCTCGAGCCAATCAAATCTCACGCCTGCTTTCCAAAGCGAATCAAATAACAGTCCTGTTTTCCAAGATAAGTTACATTATTCACAGCATACTCTTATGGCAAAAATTTGCAGAAAAAGAAAGGCTCCACATTTTGCTGTGCAATATGAAATCAAAATGAGCAAAATTAGGTGTTATACCATGAACTCCTGTGAATACAAAAATCCTACTTTATACCCATCCTCTTAATCTAGTAGCTAATTTAATTTTTTCTTTATCACCATGTCTGTCATCACCACAATCTGACTGTCACTCTTTCATTCTGGTGGCATTTTTCACAAGAAAATACAAAGTTTTTGTCACTTCCAAAGATTCAAAGTATCATGAGGATGCAGTTGCTGGGAAACCGAGTCTCACTTGTTCCTGGCATCTCAACATTGTGCCAGATTCATAATTCGCAGCAACACCATTCCAAGAGCCATCATGTTGGCAACTGCCAGTGTTCATTTTGCAAGTATTGAGCTGTACTTCTGTTCCATCTATGATTTTGAGAACTCTGAAGAGTCAAGACATGGGAAGGAGAATTCTATTAAAAATACTATTGTTACATACAGAAAACCCCACAGGTCATCTATTCATCCCTTCCATCCTCTCATATTACTTAAACCCAGCAGTATTTCACAGTGTGTTTTGATTTCGGGAGGTGGATGCTGCTTAGTTTCATGGGTTCACCTTTACAAACCATTCTAGACCATTTGTCATGTCCAGCACCTCTAGTGGCCCTCCTTTTTCTTCCTTTTTTCCCCCTACATGTGCACATTCCTTTCCACTTGAGGTTTCTCAGTTAATTGTATCATCACTATCACCTGTGTCCCATCACCCACTCCTTTCTATTTAAACCCTTTCCTATGTTTAGTCCCTTGCTAGTTGTTCTAGGTCTTTGTGAGATTTGCTAATTGTTATGGTCTCTATCGTTCCTTTGGCCTTGTAATAGTTAGAATACCTGAGTTATTGATCTTGATCCTTGGAAGTCTATGTACTTATACCCTGTTCATTGTATTAAACCCGTTTGCTCATTAGACTCAACCCTTGCCTCCGTTCCTCCAGAACGTGACACCATTTAGTGTTACCATGGGAGACCACTTGTTAAGACAGTGACATGCGATTCTTACCATTAACCTACATTGAAAAAAAAAAAAAAAAAGAATAATAACACAACAATATTTTCTTCTGAAGTCAGATCACTCAACTGATAACTCCAAAGGAACAAAAGTTTTCATGCAGAACAGAACATACTATCCAGAACATTGTCCATGTATGCTATTTTTATGTACATGACCAGCTGCGCCATCATGTTGCCTTGGTCTGGTATGGTCACTGTACAGCAGTTTCTCTGTTGTTCTGTTTTTCATACATGAATATATAAGGTGAACACTCAAGTTAGAGGTCATGTCATGAAGTTGTCAGAATACTAAAGGGTACGGGAGAAATTTGATTGTCTGTGACATCATGGGAGCTCTGGAGTTGTGGTATCCTCAAACCCACAGACAGTGGAGGAGAACGGGGATCAGGTGCCATGCTACTGCGTGAGAGTGAGCCTGGTGGGAGGCAGTGAGGATGATGGCAGCCACTGGGCCGTGTCACGAAAGCTGAGCGACTTCCAGGCTCTTCACCACAAGCTGATGGAGGTACATGTGTGCTTTGTCTGAGTTCAGCCCCATATTCTTAAACAAAATCTTCAAACACACGTGTATGCCTGTCACTTGAGAGCCTCCACTGATGTCCTAATTAGATGTCTGGCGTAATCATTCCACTGGCCACAGGGGGCAGTGACGTTGTGTTGTCATGGTGACAGAATGACTCACACAGGTGCCTGAAATAATCAGGTGTTATGACTTTAGAAAATACACACTGGCAAGAAGTGACCTGTCTTGTCTGTGTTGTTCGGTTTCTCTTGTTTGTTCATTCTCTCTTTAGAGCTTTCCGACATTCAAAAAGGTCCAGTTGCCTTCCCTCAGTAAACTGCCCTTTAAGTCCATAGACCTAAAATTCCTGGAGAAATCCAAAAATCAGCTCAATGCATTCCTGGAGGTGAGACAAGAGCATTACACCGTGCAATGTTTTTAATCCTCTTCCTGAGGTGTGTTTGTCTGTTAAGGGAGGAAGCTAAATTAAGCAGATAGTTACTGTTATTTTTGTACAGTATTGTTGTTCTGTCTCTCTCAGACATTGTGTCAGTATCTAGACCCATTTTATCGGACAAATCTTGGTTTCCAGATTCAATCCTAATTAAATGTTAATTGTATTGGTTCCTATGGTCAGATGGGCACCCTGAGCTGAGAAGAGGTTAGGATTTGTCCTTTACAGTCTGTCACATTTCTCTGGGGGAAAACAAATACATGTTGTAACCCTATTTAGAAAATGTTGATGGATGAGCAGCTCTGCCAGAGTGAGGCGCTGTATGCCTTCCTCAGCCCCTCCCCTGAGCACGTCAAGGTCACAGACATCCAAAAGAAGCCCCGCTTCTCCTTGGCTTCCTTCCTGGAGAGTCTGCCAGGAGACCTGTTCTCCCACCAAGCTGTGAGCTCAGGAGCATGCTCCTTCAATAGCAGTGTGCACGCACACACACGCACAAACACACCTGTTCTTGCTCTGTATGCCACGCAATGTTTTTACACATGCCTATATGCAAAACCCCTAAAAAGCTCCTCCCATACTTCAAGGAATTGTTTTTTTTTTTTTTTGGCAATGAGCACCAGCCTCCACCCTGCATTGTGTGCTGCAGGACGAAGTGGACGATGACAGC
This sequence comes from Chitala chitala, assembly GCA_025773905.1. Classification (NCBI taxonomy): domain Eukaryota; kingdom Metazoa; phylum Chordata; class Actinopteri; order Osteoglossiformes; family Notopteridae; genus Chitala; species Chitala chitala. Next base: position 20,720 of record JABJVR010014370.1, on the reverse strand, counting down.
GACTTCTGTGATGGTGGGGACGAGATGGACGGGTGGAAAGATGCTGCAGCTGAGCCGTGCTTCATGCTTATAGGAGAGATCTTTGAACTCAGGGGCAGTGAGTACACAGCATGCAGAAATCAGTATGTGTGTAGGATACATCCAACAGGAATCCACGTGTTCGCTTCTGCATCCTGGGGAACACTGCATAATGTTTATGACAGTTGTCATACAGTACAATTAATCTCTGAGGATCGTTCATCAAAAGGCAGTGACATGCCAAGATACAACAGACAGGAGCTTTTGCAAAGGTTTTGGTGTTCTCAACAATTCTGGAACTGTATTTCTAATGTTGGCCTCTTGATGTCATAAACAGTGTTCAAATGGGTGCGGAAGACGCTAATTGCACTTGTCCAAGTCACCTTTGGACGCACTATTAACAAGTGAGTGCCAGGTATTTTCACTGTCTCAGCAGACCAAATATACAAGTGTGTCTGGTCACACTTGAGACCACACAAGAGAACTAAATGGGTGTGCAGTTCAACATAACATAGAACAAAAAAGTGTCGGGTCACATTTGAGACCACACAACAGCATTATACAAGTATTTACAGACACACTAGAGACCAAAGAACAGGACAAAATAACATGACTTCATCATTTTCTATATATTTGAGCTTTCATGCCTGATTTGAGCTGAGCAACCATCTCTGTAGATGAGAAATGCCATTTACAATTCTTGCAATATACACATTCCTTCAACTTTTCACTTTCAAGCCAAACCCAATCTGTTCCAACATACACAGGCAGATCCGAGACACTGTCAGCTGGATGTTCAGTGAGCAGATGCTCACATACTACATTAATGTGTTTCGGGATGCTTTCTGGCCCAATGGGAAGACAGCAGGCCCCAAAGAGACCTGCTCTGACTTAGAGTGCCAGGAGACCAAAGAGCGGGCCCGGCAGAAACTTCTGGACAACATTCCAGGTCAGTAGCTCTAGGGTTCTCCACCTCCATCTTGCTCGTTTAAAGACATTCTTTGTCTTCCCTCCCCCAGCCTTCCCAGTTCTTTCAAAAACAGCTCTCATCTAAGCAGCACATAAGACCCAGTGAAGAACTTTCCAAGTCATAATGCTCAAACCCAGTTCATTCTACCCCCCAACATCCTTATTTAAAGATGCCCATGGTTTTAATGAGGGAGGCATGTGGGTGTGAGCAATTAGAGAGTTCAGTATTATACTTAAGTTAGGCTTTTGAAATGAGGGAATAGCTTATTTAAAACACTTGAATAGATAAAAATCAATTTTCAAATTTACTCATGTCGCTTTAAAAAAAGCCAAAAATTTGTATTAGATGAAAGCATAAATTAGTAACAAAAACTCAACTTTTTGGTATCATTAATTGGTTTCTTTTCCAGACGCACTGCAGAACCTTGTGGGACAACAGAATGCCCAACATGGCATTATCAAGATCTTCAATGCCCTCCAGGAGACAAATGCAAACAAGCATCTTCTCTATGTGAGTGGACTGTACCCTTCTACTGGTCCTGCTGACCCCGTTTCCCTGACATGACACAGCCTGACCTTCTATAGGTTAATTTTTGCAGATCCTAGAGATGGCACTCACTAACTGATAACTATGCCATGTGAGTACTTTGGCATGTATTGAATGGTGTTCTTTTAGATGTCAGTAATTTTGGGAGGTGAGAACAGAAATTACCTAAAGGTTTCAGGGTGGACCTCTTAACTGATCCTTTAAAGTCCTTATTTTTTTGGTGTTACAAATTCAATCACTCGTTGTAAAACACTTTTTGCTTGACAGTTGGAAGTTACATTTTGACTTGCTTTACTCATGCCGTCAGTCAGTCAAGTGTAGACAGGTGTAATCTAACTCTCATGTTTTTACAGGTTCTCCTAGAAATACTTCTCAGGGAGCTCTATCCTGAAGTGGGCACACAGATGGAGCAGGCGTGACCCTTGAGGAGGTGTGTACCAAACCAGGTGATTGGTGAGAGACACACCCAGCCCACCCTCCAGCAGAGACCCAACACAGAAACAGCCTGACAATGGATGTAGCACAGTGCAGCAGCTTAGTTTCCAAACATAACGAAGCACGCAAGTGATTACTTGGCTGGAGATCTGCACAAAACATCTTTTTAAGGAATCAGCCGGGTGTTTACTGTTCTGTAAGCCTCCGTTCTGCTCCTGTTTTACTGACAGGGTAGAAACAAAACATTTCTGAATTGTCTTTGCAGTTTTCTATGATTTTCCTTTTTTTACATAGGAAAAAAAAATCAACTGTTGGTTTCTTTTGCAGACAAAATATTTTTGTTGCTGATTGTACAGGTCTTATGTATTGTGAATTGCTGTGAAATTTTGAATGTTAAAAAACATTTTGCAGAGGAAAAAAATCAATCAAAAAATCATCAATCCTTGACCTTTTGTTGTGCCCATCAAAAAGATTATTTGTCCAATACTTAATGTAAAGGCATTGTGATTGTTTTATTATACGTTAAATATGTTGTATTTTTATCAAGAAATTGTGGATTTTTAAGCAATAAACTGCAGGTCAACATCGTGACTGAATCTTATTAAGAATTTATACAATAAACAAATACAGTACTAATTGAAAAATGCAGGGTGATAGTCGCTATTTATGCTAGAAGTGCCATACATAAAAAAGCATTTAAGTTTCTTAGTCTTTTGTTGGTAATGCCATACCCTCACACCTCCAATGTATATTTTAAGTGAGTGAGACACAGAGAGAGATAGGCTGTTACCTTGCCCATATTCCTGTTGCTGGTTATGGAACTAACAGTACAAAAACGTATCAAAAACGTAAACGGGGAGTTGGTGCGGAGCATCTTGCTCAGGGACACACCTGGTGGCTGGGGAGAGATTCAAACCGGGAGACTTTAGCATCCCAACCTGATGTTCTACCGCTTACATACACGTTCGTAAATTTGTGTTACGTTTGAGAGTTGTGGTTCTCCGTTGTAGATTCACAGATGTGCGCGGAGTGATCTATGTGAATGTGAAAAGGATTATTTGAATTTAATTATGACATAAGAACCGCTCCACAACGCCTGTTTCTAAGCAACGTCTTTTACAAGCGCACCTTGGCGAGGAACATTTAGTTGTGGGGTTTTTGTTATTTAAAACTCGTCCGACTGATTGCGCCTACATTCTCAAACGTTTCCACATGTTTTTATTCGAATTCAGGTTTGACCGTCGCTAATGTCAAGCTAAAACAGTATTGAGTGTATATCGCGATATTGGGGGTAAGTTAAACTGAACGTTGGGTAGATCAACGGGTGTCTTAGTGTAGCTGTGGACCAAAGCGATTATGTCAGTACACCAAACCTCACATGATCGGCTAAATTAAAATGTCGTGTCTTCCTGTTGTAGTGCAGCGTGGAAACGCTACTATGACAAGTAACGGGAGACGGACCAAAAATGGCTGTTTTCATAGTGAAGGTTGCAGAGCCCTGCCATAAATGAGGGGCTCGCGGTCTTGTAATGAGAAGTGTCAAAGCGAATGAGTTATAAAAGTGATTCCAGGAAGTGGTATTAGTAGAAAGCTAAAAATACGGTATTTATAAAAGGAATTATTACGTTGTGTAGCGTTTCTTACAACATAACTTAAGTGCCACAAGACTACGACCTCTTTTTCCCTTTCACAGAGATCACGCCGCTCACGTTTGTGAATATACAAAACCTCAGAATTGATATACGTTATATAACAAGTGCATACGAAGGAAAACACAATTGTGAGACGACATAACTAATGTAAAAGGATGCTCACAAATACGTTCTAAACACAAACGTAGTGTTTATTTGAGGCATACGTTCCGTGCATTTTTGAATTAGTGTGTATTGCGTTACATTTATTTTTGTATTGTCTTTTACGAATATGTGACTCTGTTATTTATGGATTTTACGTTATTTGTGAAACGTTTTGAAATTGTTTTAGCTCCATACTGGTCATACATATTTACAAACCTTCCATTGATCATGGAATAGTACAGTGAACATTTTGTCAAATCTGTTGGAATAAACACTGAGTTATGGCTCTTTTCTATTTTTTCACTGTGGACAACTTCAGTCCCCATAGCTGATAAAGCCCCCAACAGGGCGTTATTGATTTAATATTATTTTTTTTTTTTGTGGAAATGTACATATGACATGTAGCGTCCCTTTGCCCACTCACACGAGCTGGGCGTGTTTATGCTCATTATTCCTCACTACAGTTTCTCTAACAGGGGTCCTAGGTGGGGTTCTCACCCTTTACAATTAATATATCTACCTTCAATAGACACTAAATAACCTTTCAGTCTCATAACCTTTCAGTTTCGTACACTGTTATCTGCTAATGTAACCGGTCACTTTTGTCAGAGTGTTATGCATTACCTTGCCGGCTAACTAGTCAGAAAGATAGTGACAAGTTATAAATCGTTGCAGGCCTGTTTAGTTTTCGACGTCTCCGGTTAGCGAATCCTGTATCCTTGAGTTTCCACTGGCTTGATTCAATCCAGAGCATCTTCACTTCTGCATAGGTTAGACTGAGGAACCCCAACCATTACCACTGGGACAGGGTGCTTCAGTCAGCTTGTCAGTTCTTTTTTTTTCTTCCGTAGGGTAAGTGGATAAAATTGATCACAATGCCCATATAGTGTTAAAAATATATTTATATATATCTTTATATATCATCAGAGGCGGCGTTACCATTAGGCAAAAGTAGGCGAGCGCCTAGACCCAAACTGCCAGGGCCCCATGACTTAAGCCTAACTAAGTATTTTAGCAAGTCAAAAGCACTGGATGCAGAGGGCCCCATATCCATGTTTGCTTTGAGCCCCCAAATTGCTTAATCTGCCACTGTACAGTAAATCATACATATTTTGGTGAGTATAACTAATTCATGAGGTTCACATTAAGTGACACCTCTCACTAAGAGTGTCTCCTCACCTCCTCAGCCAAGCTCCAACTGTCACTTAGTTTTTTTTTTTCTCAGTTTAAAAAAAAAGTTCCACAAGCGCATCTTTTTGAAATACTGTCAAAAATAACTGACAATTACCTGCCTTAAAGTTTAGTTGCTCGTGCCAGGCAGGTAACAGTAGTGATTCCAGCCTGGGCTACACCCTCCCTCCTCTAACCATCTGCATGTCCTCATGCAATAAACTACAACATATATGCTCTTGGAAGGGCTTCTGGCTAACCCAGACTTTACTACTGTATCCTAAGTTTATTGCCATTGTGTACAATCATGACTGGTTCATCTTTAGCTTTTACCAATTCATCACAAGTCAGATGAACTACAGGCATCACTGGCCTCTTAAAACTAATTCCTAGTCTAGGGTCTTCAGTTCTGTTGGGAGTAACTCTACGTGTCCCATTAGGGGTTCTGTCTGGTGTTGCAAGAGCGTCTGGTTCTCCCTCTGACACAAGAGTAGCCAGAATCAGGTGTATTCCCATGACTCTCATCTTCTACCAAACACTTGGGAACATTACTTCTCTCTTGTTCAAGAACATAGTCTTCTCCCTCATGATCACTAGACTCATATGCAGAAAATTCCTGATCTTTGTCAGCAGACTTTTCATAGACCCTCTTTTGTAAGAACCTCTAGATACTGCCGATAAGGTCTGTAAGGCACTTCACTCTCCATTTCAGAGGATGAATCAGTCTCTTCTGCTCTTGATTCAGGTGAGGTTTCTCTCATTCTCTGAAGTGAGCTCTCAGTCTGTACGCGTGTTTCCTTCTTTTCCGGTTCTTTGTTCTGAACTTCTGGGCAAGGCATTCTCATAGACTGACTAACGGGTAAAAGGTGATCTCTATGTACAGTCTTCACCCTCCCTTGTCCACTCTCTGGTTTCACTCAATACACAGGTAGGTTGGGTAATTTTCCCACCACCATGTATGGTGTAGAACTCCATCGGTTTACAAACTTGTATCTACTTCTGGGCCCCAAGTTCCTCAAATGCACTCGATTTCCAGTATCAATTGCATGAAATCGCACCTGTTGATCATATGCTCGCTTATTGCATTGTTGCATTTTATCAGCTTGTTCTCTAGCCATTTAGTAGGCTCTTTGCAGATCATTCTTCAATTTTTCCACATACTTAAATGAACTCTTTCCCCAACTCCATCAGGTGACGTTCCAAAGCAAAGATCTACAGGTAATCTGGCTACTCTGCCAAACATCAGCAAATAGGGTGAGTATCCCCTTTCTTGTTGTTGTAGGCATGAACTAAATAAGGAATATGCTCACTCCAGGCGCGTTTCTTCTCGTGCCCTAAGGTTGCAACCATGGACAGCAGAATATGATTAAATCTCTCTGGTTGAGGGTCTCCCTGAGGATGGTAAGGTGTCGTTCAAGATTTTTGTACCCCCAGTATCTTCAGAAGCTCTCAGATTAACTGGCTCTCAAAATCTCGTCCTTGGTCAGAATGAATTTGAGCCGGTAAACCACAATGCACAAAAAACTTCACTAGGGTCTTAGCTACTGTCCGTGCTTTCTGATTCCTAGTAGGAACTGCCTGTGCATATCTCGTGAAGTGATCAGTCACAACCAAGACATTGCTGACTCCTTTTGAGTCAGATTCTAGGGAAAGGAAATCTATGCACACCAAGTCCAGAGGACTACTGCTCACAATCTGGTGTAGTAGTAATAATACATTTTATTTATAATGCACTTTACATTTGAAGGCAAATCTCGAAGTGCTACATTTTATCAAACAGTAAAAAGAATGGTACTTCAAACCAAAAGAAATTAAAACATATAACACCAAATAACTTAAAAATAGTTTAAAATTCTCTTACAAATATAACTAAAAGCAGTCTAGCTAAAACTAATCTAGAATATGTAGAATATGCTTTCCTAAACAGGAAGGTTTTAAGGCCTTTTTTAGGATCGTCTGTTGAGCCCTTCTGGTAGGCTATTCTGCAAACAGGGTGCGGCTGCTTTAAAGGCCCTATTGCCCATGGTTTTAAGGCTTGTCCTGGGAGTGCACAGATGGTGGGTTTGGCCTAACCGGGTTCTGGAAGTGGTATGTGGAGTGAGAAGTTCAGTGAGGTACATTGGGGCATCATCGTACAAAAAGTGATGAGTATGAAGGAGGAGTTTGTACTCAATATGGAGGTGAATTGGGAGCCAGTTAAGTGTGGGAAGAATGGGAGTGATATGGTCATATTTCCACACCCTCATCAGGATCCTGGCAGTGCTATTTTGTACATATTGGAGCTTCTGTAAGCTCCTGCCAGGAATCCTGATGAGGAGTGCGTTACAGTAGTCCAGTCTCAAGGAAACAAAGGCATGGACAAGTTTTTCGGCAGCAGGGAGAGAAAGGGATGGGTGAAGTTTAGCAATATTGTGAAGGTGGAAGAAGGAAGTTTTGCAAATGTGATTTATGTGATTTTTAAAGGTGAGTTGGGGATCAAACCTCACCCCCAGGTTAATAACAGAGTGGCAAAGGGGGAAATTGCTATGGCCAAAAAATGATATGGAGATAATGGGGAAGGAACCAAGCTGGTTAGGGGTTCAGATGTGCATGGCTTCAGTTTTAAAGCTATTTAGCTACAGGAAGTTTTGACTCATCCAAGCCCCTATCTTCTCCAGGCAGGAGGTAAGACAAGTAACAGTTGCAGTGGGCATAAGGGAAGAATTGATCTTAATGTATAGTTGTGTGTCATCAGCATAGAAGTGGAATGAAATTTCATGTCTGCTGATGACACGGCTGAGAGGGAACATGTACATAGTGAAGAGGGTTGGACCGAGCACCGAACCCTGGGGAACCCCACAAGTAACGGAGTGGGGCTGGGATCTGGCATTCCCCAGGGCTACAGACTGTCCTTCCCGTAAATATGATTGAATCCAGAGGAGAGCAGTGTCAGAGAGTCCAGTATAATGCTGAAGGCGATCAAGAAGTATGTGATGGTCAACAGTGTTGAATGCAGAAGAGAGGTCAAGAAAAATAAGAAGAGATGGAGAACCAGAGTCAGAAGCCATCAATAGATCACTGTTGAGTCTGTTTCAGTACTATAAACAGGATGAAAACCAGATTGAAATTTTTCATACAGACTATGTGCATTGAAATGATTGTGAAGTTGGGCAGAGACAACTTTTTCTAAAACTTTAGAAATGAATGGGAGATTGGAAATGTGCCTGTAACTGGACAGGGCTTCTGGATCTAATCTGGGTTTTTGAGATGACGCCTAATAAGGGCTGTTTTTAAGGAAGATGGCACACGACTGGTTTGAAGAGAGAGGTTAGTGATTTTTGATATTAGAGTACTAATAGTGTGATTATGGGCTTTGAGCAGAGGGAAGTGGTTCCAAAGAACATGTAGATGGTTTTAATCTGCAGATGATATACTCAACCTCCTGCTGCGTGGTGAAAGAAAAATTAATTAGACGCTGTGAAATAGCTACAATAGGATTGTCATATATTGGGATAGAACTGTTTGAAGTTGAAAGAGAACAAATATCTATTTTCAGTGTGAAAAAGTCAATTAATCTATTGCACTGATCTGCTGTGTGGTTATTGTGTGGGGGAGTTTGTGGTTTAAGCCTTGAGTACTAGTGCAGGTGTTATAGCATCAGCAGGGCACAAGTGACCCATAATGGTTACCACTGGAAGAACCACATCTCGAGATGACTCATTCTGTAGCAGTATGGTAAGGTGGTCCTTATTTAAATCTGAACTTGGAACTACCATTGACTGCAACAATACTCTGGCTGGCAAGGGAAAATTAGATGAAGCTTCCATCATTAACACCTCCTGGTCCAATGATCTATCCAGTTCCACACTACACGTGGCACGACATTCTCCACCAGCAGGTAAGGTCAGTGGGCCAGGACCTTTCCACTTCGCCCTTCCTACAGTTTCCTCTCCTTCATCAGCCATTGTGGTGCAGTTTTGGTCTTGTTTGTCAGCCCTGATGCCCAGTGTCTGGGCGATATCTACTCCATTCATCTCCTTGCAGAGCTCAGCCAATCTTTTGAAAAGGCTAGCATTGGTGCCTAAGATAACTGGAGTCTGGTCCAGGCCTCTAGGACCAGGAAATATCAGTGCTAAAACTGAGAGGGATTCTCTGAAACCAGTGACACTTTTAGGAAACTCTACTTCCACTACTACATATCCACGATAGGGATAGTTGGTCTCACTTAGGCCCCATATGACTAGGCCTGAGATGGGGTGAATTTGGACATCTGGTTAACACTTCTGGTACCAGGTTTCAAAGATTATCGTAACTTGTGAGCCACTATCAAACTGTGCGTTACACTGTTGTCCATTGACTTTCACCGGCACTTATTACTCAAAGTAAAGGTCTTCACCAGACTGAGCTGTTCCAAACGCACTCTTAATAGCATCTAATAATTTGAATGGTATGACATCAGCATCTGCGGTTTGCACTGCTTGTACTAAGACTGGTCCTCTTCGGCATCTCCATAATCCGTCGATGCTTCTCTCTGGAAGAGTGGTCACTTTCTTCCACCATTAACAGAGCTTGTTCCAGCCATGGGTCTAAACCTTCCTCTCCAAGAGGAGTTGATGTATTTCCTAAGAAAACCCGCAGGCAGCGATAACTACTATTTTTCCCCTCCCTAGAAGGCATCTCTACTTGCTGTACCTTGTCCCCATTGATAAAGAGTGGGAAAGGGTCCGTCCTGTTACTTCTAAAATCAATCACCGTTTTATGGTGTTGCGCGTCAGGTTGTTGTTTGTGCACCACTTCGACAGTGCCCTCACCTCTTCCCTGTACACCGACTCGTCTCCTCCATTTATTAAGCCGACCACAGTGGTGTCATCAGCGAATTTAATGATGGAGTTTAAGGAGTATATGGGAGTGCAGTCGTGGGTGTACAGGGAATAGAGTGGGCTCAGAATACAGCCCTGTGGGGAGCATGTGCTGAGCATGATGATGGAGGAGCAGTGGAGACCAAGCTTCACATGTTGCGGGCGGTTTGTGAGGAAGTCCATAGTCCAGGCACAGGTAGAGCAGGGGAAGCCCAGCTGTAGCAGCTAGTCCACTAGCAAGCTTGGGATAACTGTGTTGAACTCCAAGCTGTAATCTACAAACAGCATTCGAACGTAATTCCCCGGCTTCTCCAGGTGACTCAGTGCGGTATGGAGGGCTGTATTGATGGCATCTTCTGTTAATTGGTTTACTCTGTACGCAAACTGATGTTAGTCAAAACTGGGGGAAAGGCAGGATTTAAGATGCTCTAGTATGAGTTTCTCAAACCACTTCATTACAACAGAAGTGAGTGCTATGGGCCTGTAATCACTGAGGCTGTTGACAGCTGGCGTTTTGGGAATAGGAATAATTGCGGCAGACTTTAAGCATGTGGGGATGGGGGCCTGAGCCAGGGAGTTGATAAAAATCCTTGTCAGGACACCTGACAGCTGGTCTGCACAAGCCTTTAGTACTTTGCCGAGCACTCCGTTTGGTCCAGCTGTATTCCAACAGTAGACAAGGAACAAATGATGATCCATGAAGACAAACGTTTTAAATCTCTAATATTACTGTTACTGTGCCTGTAGATACCAAACAGAGGAAACGTTTTTAAAAGTTGAAAATAATGTGTAAGCACCAAAAATTAATGGCCTAATAAAAAAATTAAATAAACACATGCAGTGACTAATCATTTGCTTTCAAAATGATTTGTAAAGAAGTAATAAACTGGTTTTCAGTATTGGTCAGGAAACCAACAAAAGAAAAAGTAGTTCAAAAGGACACAGCTGCTCTATTAACAGAGCACATTCATCCAGTGATGATGTCTTTCAAACTACATTTAGTTCATCCTCAAAACAAACGTCAAAAACCAAAAAAGAGCAAATAAGATATAAAAAAAAACATAAACGCATGCAAAATGTAATTAAGAAATTGTAGATTTTCCTTGTTATTTTGGATTGAACATGTCCTCCATGTATATGACAGTAAAAATAAAGATGCAGTGTACTGGCTGTTTGCCTCCCCCAGCCCCCTGTTGTTTAGAAGATGGACTGTACATAGATGCAGGTGTTCTGTAACATTCTTTCTAACCCTCAACAGTTCTGAAAAAGCAGTATTGTGCAAGTGTCCCCTCAGTTTTGATCTTCCAGGTGGGCTGTCGAAATTTTTTCAGGGTGCATACATGTGACAATGAGAATATGAACATGCACACGTCAAAGTCAAGTCAAAGTCAACTTTATCGCAATTCTGCCCTTTTGTACCAGACATAAAGAATTTAAATTTTTTATATATTAATGGAATATTTACATTTGTCTCTGACCTGCTGATTTCTCTCTAAACAGTGCTGTCAATAAGCAGTAACACATGCATTTACTGATCATCTGTATTCTTTATATTTTATATGCAGAATGCATTTCAGGTAATTTCAAATTATGCTATACAATGTGGGTTTTGGTTACATATTTGTACATCCTATGTTATTACTGTAGAAACTAATGATTACATCTAGATTAATGAAAACTAAGAGCACATTATTTTATTTTTACTGACTATTTTAAAACAAAATCTTAATCACCTAATGCAAGTGTTGATTTGTAACATTCATTTAAAAGGCTTTCCATGGAGGTAGGCATCTGTCGTTGTTAAGGAATCGTTTCCTTGACAACTAGACATCAGAGATTAAATTTTTCCAGGCAGTATTATGCTGTGCAATTCACTAACAAGGTGTTAAATTAGAAGACTGCAGCACCTGTATTGGTTTTTCCTTTGTCATCCATCCGTAGATTATATACCTATGTGATCAAAATCTCTAGCACAATATCACGTTTGGATGTTCCTCACCCCCCTTATATTACACTTCTCACAATTTCCCCTTATATCTTCTCATTTATCACTTTCAATTTAGTGCTGGAACTATATAAAATGAGTGGCTTTTAAGTTTCTTGGTTAAATCTTGTTAGTATATTTGTAATCAACCTTCATACATAGACACAAATGCATTGTATCGTTTAACTAATTAAATAATAGTGATACAAATGATTTTTCAATCATTTACAGAAAGAGATAGTACAACTAGGACACTTAATTTTTTTAAACAACATAATTACATTTAAATACTTTTACGCATATAGTTTTATATAGAGGAGGGACACGTGTATGTCTACACAGACACAAACAATTCCACCAACAACAGGAACTATTGTATTTAACGCTGTAAGCAGAAGTGCCGCGGGTCTCCTCTGTTCTTCGGCCAAACATCAAGGAAACCGACCGAATGCGTACGTGTGTTTTTGCACTACGGAAAAGTCTCCGCCTACTCACTGAATGTGCGCGGTACGGGCTGCCAGCTGCGCTCATAACAAACGGGGTGGGCGGAGCCACAGCATCACGTGGTGCCCAAATGACAAGACAGAGCGCGGTGTGGGACTGTGCTGTTATTTGTAGGAAGAGGGAAGTACGCCCGTCTTTCGACAGCTGAACTGGAAAACATCTGTAGGAGGACTTCTTTCCCGGAGTTTCATAATGTTCTTACTCGATTCAGGCTCACAGGTATGTCCATTTTTACATTTTATGTATTACAGCCTTTGTTTTGTACCAAGTACATTTTTTTTTACGCGGTCGCTAACACAAGTGAGTTTTTTAACATTAAAAACAAGTCCTTTTTCGTTGTCTATATATGGTAATTTGAAGCTTTTGATCACTGTGGAAAAGGCGGGTGTACCAACAACATCGTATAAAACGTAGTTTACTCCCTAGGACCTTTAAATGTTTTGTATAAAGTATACTGTATTTTAAAGCATAAATGCACAAGAGGAGGTTACCTGGAAACTGAACTGTTGTCCAATGTCCATTTTCTCAATGACATAGTTGGACTGCATGAATAACCTCTTTGAGACGGGACACGCCGTCAACTCAGGCGTATGTGAATTGGGACCGTCGCCTGCCCACCTGGCCGCCTGCGGGAACCAGGGCTTCTGTCTGTTGTGGCTCCTGCAGACGGGAGCTGACGCAAACCATCAGGTATGTTCAGTATATTATCTTGTATAACAGTATGCGTCTTATCTAACGGCACCGCAGGCAGAAAACCCGTCCACCGTAAATGAGCTCGTCAATGCAGTGTGTTTGTTGAACGGAAGAGAAATGTAACAATCCAGGTGCGCCGAGCGACTGTGTTCGATTCGTAGAGAAGGATGCTAATTAGTGGACAGCTGATGTCTATATGAAAAAAATCAGATAGTAAGGCAGACTAATTTAGAAACTGACCATGTTAGTGATAAATGCGTGAAAGCGCAACAGTGAGAACAGTATGATCAGTCCCCCAAGTCAGGGATTCGGCTTTTCAACTCAGCGAACTAATCCTTTTGTCTGTGTGCGGCTGAGAGGTTGCGAGTTCGAGGCTGGGTCCTCCCCGTTACGCTGGGGGGGGGAAATGTTGTGATAGAAAGCCCATTTAAACCTGGGCTTAATGTTATAACTCGGGTTGCTTCAGTTAAAAAGAGCATTATAAAAGTAAACTGTACACTGTAACAGTAAGGACAGTGAAGTGCTACAGGTGATGGACAGCTTATGATTGCATGTTATCTTGAGACAATATCTACTCTGTCAAAACTGCATGAAACAGGAGCAGCACACATTCTGAGTGCATATTAATGTTTGACCATGACCTGCTTCCACAGGACATGTATGGAGAGACACCTGTCCACAAGGCTGCCAGGGCAGGCAGCTTGGAGTGCATCAGCGTGCTGGTCGCCAGTGATGCCCGAATTGAGTGAGTACTCATGACACAGCCGCCTTCCTTACACATTGTATGGCAATGATATCAATGTTGACTTTTTGGACCAGGATTTGCAACCACGAGGGAAAGACTGCGGAGGACGTGGCATGGGATTGTGGCTTTGAGGACTGCGCACGTCTCCTGGAGGCAGTGAGGACAACTCGCCAACTCAGGACTGCAGCCCCTGTGAGGGGGGGTGGCAGTATCCCCTATATGTTTACAGGACAGAAGAGGGCAAGTGGCAGCCTGAGTGGGCAGGGTGGAAAAAGGGCACGAGACTGGTGACCAAACAGATGACAGAACTGAGAACAGAAGGTACAGAAAAAGCAGGAGCTACAATGTCAGCACTAGATTCATGTGGACATGGAGCTTCAGCTTAGCTAAATCCCCCCCTCCTAATGAACCATGGAGGGGGAAGGGGTGATAACTGGAAGCCACAGCCAAGGCGATGGTCTGCAATGGACTGGCTGTTCAGCAGCAGGCTTACAGTAACTCAACACCAGGTCAAGCCCCTTGCTGCCTGTTGGGAGGTCATATTTAGAACAGCACAGCCATTTCACTCAAATGTGATTTACATCAATGTGTTGCCTCTTTGCAGACAAAACAGTTCCATTTCAAAGTGCAGGTCACATGTTGTGCACTGCAAAGTGCAAAACAATGTAAACATTCAACATGGTCATTTTTCTTCCGTGAAGACAAACAGTGTGGGGAAAATGGAAGATCCAGAACCACTGTCGTTTCGTCTTTAATCTAACAAAATTTAAGGCTTTACGTTTTTGTCTGCTGCCTTAAGTTCTTTAAAAGGACGAATAACTTTGATAATGATGCATTAAATTGTTGAAATTCAATTTTTTTTTTTTTTTTTTTTTTTGTACTGAAGGGTGCTTGAAGCTTAGCAGCAAATGGTACCAAAAAAAAAAAAACATGATGCTTTTTTTTTTTTTTTTTACCGGAGGGAACTGGGTGGGGGGGTAGTCTGAAGTAACTGCTATGCATCACGGCATGTTTACGTGCTTCCCCTTTACAGCTTTTCCCCTGTAAAATGTTTAAGGGTGCCATTTTCCAGGTTCAACCTTAACTTACTGTAATACAGTTTCTAGCTGGATCCAAATTGTATGCTTTGATGTTTATAATCAAAATGTAACACTCCAAGAGCTGATTTTGTTACAAAAGTGAAAGGACATCCAAAATAAACTTGTACATTTTTTTTAAATTTGTGAATTTATTTATATTGTCAAAGCATGTACATGTATGAAAGCTGTATTTACAGACTTCAGCGATAGCTCATAGCTTTTCTTATATAACTCTTGGTCTCTGGGGCAAGCAGAGGTTGTAATAGGCCTGCTGATCCCAGAAATCTGGCCCTTTCCATCCACACCAACCCTGAAGGCATCCATTGAAGGGACACATGGTTAAAACATAAATCACTGACTGGATATTTAAAAAGAAACAAATTAGCTACTCAAGCAGATCCAAGGTTAAAATGCCAGGGGGTTCTCACACTCAATTTGCTGGTATATTTCTTCTAATTTGTATAGTTCTTAATTAAAAGTGATTTTAAGTTGTGCTATTTAATCAATTGTATAAAATTAATTATGGTGATTTATTTTTGTATAGAAATGAAAACCTATATCAAATACAGATCTTATAGCCTAATGACTCAAATACAGCCAATGTGTTTTGTGTAGCACATTAAATGGCTAAATAAATCATTATCTTTGACAGCTGCTAATTCAGAGGTTGGACAGCACAAATAAGAAGCAAGCCTAGACGGCTAACACCTGAGTGCTGGTGTCAAACATACATGTTAGTTATAGCAACACACAGAGCAATGCTGGATCAGGTTAGTGAACATAGTGCTGAGAAGCAGGGATTGTTCCAAAAGTCAAACCCACAGTCAGCCCTCACCTTGTCAATAATGACCTGCAGGTCCTCCCCTCCAGTGTAATGGGGATCCAGTATGAGGAACCGCATGTCCCCTGTGGTCTCACTCCACACTACCCCCAGGATGGTGTGGGCCAGAACACCCCCTCCTGGAGTTTGGAGCCACACACAGATCAGACCTCAACTTTCACCCAAAATGGAATTCTTCTAGATGGTTGTCATTGTGCTCACCAATCATTACTGGTGTTCCCTCAGTTTGGAAATGGTTGGCCAGCTCTCTTCCCTGTGTCACCAAATCTGACCCTTGGCTTGAGGGAACACCAAGAAGAAACAGCAGAGGTAACGCCGGAAAATTCAACATGCTTCCAATTACAGTCATGAAGATGAAACTGTGAGTGTTGCCCAACCACAAATGGAGTAAACCAGTGCTGGGGTCACAGTGCAGAGAGACGTGAGCTGCACCTGACAAACAGTATCCTGGATGTGACGCCTAGTAGATGGTTCAATACAGCCTGCACTTCGATGGAGCCAATCCACTGGCGTGAGCCCACAAAGGCAGCGGGCTTGTCCCCGATGTCCACAAGGGCCTGTGAGAGGTCCCACATGATTAGGAGGAAAGCAGTCTCTACTTCCTGTTCTCCTATGAACAAAAATATGCTAAACAGCTGGCCTAACCAGGAGCATCATTTTAATTCATGCTTTATTGGTAAAAGCGGGACTATGTAGTCTGCCAGTCCCCTCAGTGACACATCCTTGCAGGCTGTGTTCGAACTCACATCCTACTCACTACACAATGTACTACATAGCGTGTTCACCAGTATGCAGTGGTGTCCAAGTGTTGAGTGTATAACTATCTACTATATAGTGCACTCAACATATCCCACAATGCTACATTAAAAGCAGTTTTCAACTGATGGTCACCTAGTGCTACCTAACAATGCACTGCACTGAAAAATGGCAGAGAGGCAGGGAAAACTGGCAGACAGGCAGAGGACTGTATAGTGAGCACTGAGCGTGGAATGGAGAGATCAAAGTTGTCATAATTATTAAAGTATTATGTATTAATATCAAATTAATAATACTATATTTCATCAATAATGAATATATTTTGTGCCAGTTTACTTGTGATTTATTTGCACAGCTTATATAAAATTTTTTATTTTTTTTTCCCCACAACTCGGATCCGTCTTGAGCCTGTTTACAGATAAATTATTTCAGTGTAGTACTGTTTTCTTCATATAAACACCTTGCAGAGCTCGATCGAAATGCCTCCTAATCTGAATTAGGTACATGCTGGCTTTTGTGCTTTATTTTCCACCACTATTCATTTGTGACGTTTTATTTATATGACAATGAGGACATAATCAACGGCGCAGAAAACTTTTCTGAGTAGTCTGGTATGTCCGAATGTTACTTTGTTGAGTGAGCACACTATATAGTACACTACGTAGTCCACTATTTATAATACCCTATACAGTGAGAAGAGATTGAGTGATTAGGGAGTGATTTCGGACACAGCCACATATTCTACACCATTATGATACAAATCCCTGGAGGCAGACATACCTGCTGGATCTCTTTATGTGAGGGCACCGATCGGTCCACGTATCCCTGCTGCTGGAACCAGGAGCAGATGGTCTGCAAGGAGCGGTATGCACAGCCCCAACCATTGTCGTCTGCACGGTCCTGCATGTAGTGGTGGTAGCTGTACACACCTTTCACCAGGTGTGGCTAGAGGAGAAGCAACAAAGACTACAATGTGCATAAACCAAAGATGACCTCAAAATCAGCCTTGGCACAATGCACCAGCAACCCTTGTAACTCTGAGAGGTCTTAAAGACAGCTGCTGCACCCTGGTGGTGGAAGCTATTAGTACTTTGTGAGTGGAGCCTAAAGCTACGGGTAGTGGCTAAGAAAAGGGTGAGGGGGACATACCACAGCACCCTCCAGGGTTGGGTGGTTGAGAGTGAGGTGAGGATTTCTCAGGTAACCGTCTTTGAACGGCTCATCTGGAAAATGGTAGGCATTAGCTCGCTTCAGATACGGTCTTTCCTCTGGCAGCTCATATTTGATGTGCATCTCCTGGAGGAAGCAGGTGATACAGTGGTTAAATAAGAGAACGTACTATCTTGGAATTGAGAACATTGATTGTACACCTCAGAAAGATCCTTGTTTTTCATATTCAGTCATGCCACTGGTATGAGCATCTACTATGAATGTAACAAAGCAACTACAGACAAATGGCTCACAGCTTGTGTGATACTTCTAAATTTCCAGTAGATGGCAGACAGCACAGGAACTACATTCTAACTAAGATCTTAGATCAGATTTACGTGGACCTTTCTAAAGGATTCAAGCTGGCTGTCATTCACCCCGGCAGGGTACACCAATGTGATGAGGCCAGTAGGTTCTGGAAGCAGGAAGTGGAAGGGCTGGGGAATGGGCAAGGATGTTCCACTCCTGTACTGCAAAACCATTTTCTCCATGTCTGTGAGCTGACTGCACAGTGCCCCCACCAGGCGACAAAACACCCTGCATTTGGCAAGCAGAAAATGTAAAGTTGGTGAGTATCGGTACTGGTCTATCATAACACCACACAAGTATAAACATGGTGCATACAGATGCAAAACAAACCACAGGATGTCTATACAGAAGGCGATATAAACTTCAGTACTACAGATGTAACGATACATGACCCTGCAAAACAAGTGATGATACACTTTTTAATGCTGCCTTTGTCCCTGTAATACACTGGCTGTTTTTCAGCAGCACCAGCAAAAAATAAAATAAAAAAATTTAAAAAACTTTGTAATGTAGTTTATGTCAAAAGTGAGTTGTCAGAGCACAGCCCTGGTAAGTCACATATTAGCAAAAATGAACAAATATAGTATACTAAAATGGATTGGTCTTTGTGATTTTAATTTTTTTCCCCAAAGTCAGAAGTCAAAGTGAACTTTATTGTTGATTCTGCCTTTAGTACCAGACATAAGGAAGAATAGAAAAATCACTCCTCTTTTGTTTTGAATATTGTGACAAAGTCATATTGTGAACCTAGTGTCTTGAACTGAATGTGGTTTAAACCCACCACCTCCTGTTCCCTCTCTGGTCCAAATACACTGAACTATTTGCAGTTTGAATGTTAGCATACAACCACTGAAATGTGGCTACATGTCCCTGACATTCTCAAATCCCTTTGGTTATGACTATGACAACAGCGAGGTGTGAGGTGTGAACACGCAGAACTTACACTCCAACACCTTCTTCTGCACCCCCTGTCGTCACACAGTCTATGGGTAGCATCATCTGCACCATATGACATTTAACGTCCTCCTTGGAGAGCGTGAGAGCATTTGTGTGACCTGGCGTGGTGGCCTCTAACAGCAGGTCGACATTGATGATGGTCTGGGAGAGGGATGACCATGAACACGTGTGGGCACAAACACATACACCTTATTGGACTGAAAACACCTGTAATGACAACCACCTGTGCAACTGTCCAGAGATTAGGTTAGAAACATTTACACATAAGGGTCTGATATGTAAAATACATGCATGATAAACGTTACATGACATGACTACAGAAAACTGAAATAATACTTACTGGGCTATCTTTCCTGTCCTTCTTTTTCAAAGCCTTCCTTCCACCACCATGCTCATCAGTCCTAAGCATATTACGTTATTATTTTTTTTTACTCTTTAAAATGGTAATTAGTAAATGATACACGAACACATACATTCCTTTTATCTAAATGTGTTGTTTGATTAGTTGCAACTAGGCCATAAATGTTTCCCTTCTGCACTAGGCACTAACCACAACCATTTCCCTCATATTTATGGTTATGATGTCAGTGGCCTCTACTTGCTGTCTGAGAGTGTTGTGGTACTTACTGGACATGCTGCTGGAAGTCTTTGCAAGGTGTGTTTTCTGTGATCCCCTGAAGTGCAAACTGGGGGTTTTTGTTGGGCCAGATAAATACTGGATTGCTGCGGACTCCAAAGACCAGCGATGGTGACATGACTCTGGAACTGATGTGCTTGAACGCTCTTGAAAGAGCGTGTTGCACATGTGACCCTATGGTGAAGCAAAGCGTCGTCATGTTAAACACCCGATCATCTGACACTAACAGTAAGTCTAGTTCTTTCCTCATGGTACTCTCACTGGAAGAACTTATTGAGCTTCAAAATGTTTTCTGACCATCCACACAGGATTGCATAAGGGTTTATTAATTTGGGCAAGAGGTAGTAACTGTACTGTGCCAATGGTGATACCAGCAGATGTAGTGGTGTTAGTAGTAAATCAGTTCTGATTATGAACACCTTGTGACAAGGATTCCTTCTGATATGCACACTGTGATTCACTGTGTATTAAAATAAACTCGACTGTCCAGGTGCTACTGTATATTTAAGGAAACCAATTTTTGTGTTTAACATTTTTTTTACGTCCAGTCTAGCAAGCAACAGTATTCATTGTGTCCTTTGAAACGTAATCCTAGCATATATATGAATTGACAGATACCATCCGTGCTGTCCAACCGACAGGTCAGTTCCAAGCTTCCCCTGAGGCGGAAGACGATCACGTTCAGATCTAACAAGACCTGAAATAACAAGACTGCCGTTTACAAACCACATGATGTTAAGGTCACTAATACCGGCGATAACATCTTTTTATAACGAAGATTTGGATCTTAGCGTTTATCACAATCGACATCATAGTAAACATAAGACATAAAATCTATATATACACAACCATATATTCTCAAGAAAATGTCCATATAAAATACATCGTGGTTTACAGCACGTACCATTCTATTGTGAATTAAATATATCCTTATTACACCGAACGGACATTTTCCCACACTTCAACGTGGCTTTTGCTTAGCATCAGACAAAACTCCGCCTTTCGGTGGCGTCATGTTGCTGCGTCGGAACTACTTTACACATGACCCTGGTACACTTCCTTAGCTATAGAGTACAACGCTGAAAATATCGCAAAAATGTATCGGTAATAAAAATAATAATTATATTCATAATTTACATTTTATTAATTTAGCAGACGCCTTTGTCCAAAGCGACTTACAAGGATAATAGTACACGTGCATGTCACAAAGGAGGTCAGTCAGTATTGGAGAAT
>JABJVR010014361.1:24592-42610 GCA_025773905.1 Chitala chitala | reverse complement strand
ATATGGACCAAAATCTCTGAGGAATGTTTCCAACACCTTGTTGAATCTATGCCACGAAGAATTAAGGCAGTTCTGAAAGCAAAAGGGGGTCCAACCCAGTATTAGCAAGGTGTACCTAATAAAGTGGCCAGTGAGTGTACAGTCCCTTTTCATCATTTGATAGTGCTGCATTGTGTAAAAAAATGAGGAAGTTTTGAGGAGCCTTTTTTAACACAAGCAACAGAAAAAAAAGTCAAGTTAGAACTAATTTACTGACTTTCTTTGTTAGTCTTCCCTTCTGCCTTTTAGATACATTTGAAAAAGGTGTGAAGGTGACTCTTTCATGCACCTTTGCATCTACATTTCAATCCCTGACAAGTTACTGATGTGTGTTACTGTGTGTGTTGTTTTCCTAGCTTTGTAAATGTAGATTTCAATTCTCTTCCAGACATTTTCTAGAGCACAGATGGATTTGAATCCCAGATTATTCTGGTTATTAGCCATTCTAGGAATTGTTATTGTCTCTTTGATGATTGGCCTTTTATTCTTCTTCATCAACAAGTGCATCTCCAGGAAAGGTAACATCATAACAGCTTTTCATTGTCCACTACTTTTTCACAGAAAAAATATTAATAAATTGTGTCACATTTAATATCTAACAGTTTGATCGATACTCTGTTACCTATACTTTACCACTATTATTATAAAGGGATTTAATAATTGCTGATGTTTCATAATTAGTTGTGCATTATTTTAGCTATTTGATAAGGTATACACATATATACATGCTAAATTTTAATACAAAGACTGAATGAAAATGCATTACAAACAGCTAGAGCGAGGTTTGAACACATATTTTCGTATCCTAACACTATATATAGAATTATAGCCTTTGTGAGTAGAGCGAAACCTCGTTCTAACGGACTAATGGGGGGTAAGGTAGTCCGGAAAAACCGATTGTCCGGAATAACCAAAAAATATTTTTTGTGTCGTAAAAATCACAGTTTTCGTATAACTTAGACATATATAGTACTGTAATTCAATTTTAATATATATGTAAATGTTTTTTTATTACAAAAAATATTGTAAATAATAGAAAATACTTTTGTTTTTTAACTAAATTATAGTAAATACAGTACTGTACATATAAATATAAAGTAAACCGTATGTACGTACGTATATCTGTATGAACAGTACACGATTTTGTCCGTTAGATCCGATGTCCGGAACAACCGATATATATAAATATATATTTACATACACATTTTTTGTTCCACAGCAGCGCAGTACACATCGAACTTCTTCCAAAATTCCCGTCCTCAGTACTATACTCAGTAAGTACACCTTGCAGACCAAGTCCTTCAACTTTTTAAAAGTTCTGCTAACCAAAAGATTTTTATGGGGTGCTGCGAACCTTTTTTAAAAGTGAAAATTGATTTATAAGCAAAAATTAGGAAAAGAAAGCATAACTTTGTCAATTTTTAAATGATTTAAATTAACAATATGGCAAACATAACCCAGTATTGCTACATGAGGTCACGTCTTTCACAACACTTTAACATGAAGATGAGGCTGAAGCGAACGTCTTTCCTCTAGTCCTGTCTTAATGGTGTTGGTGTTACCATCTCTTCACCCCTCCCTGTTAAATCAAGTTGTTACATTTGCTTGCTGGACTTTTGGTTTTTACAGTATAACAGTGTGGCACATACATATAGCATTTGATTGGCAATTAAACACACCTTTGATTTTGGGTGGCAATCATCCATAGGAACAGCCAATACCATCCAAAAGACCTTGTGGATGATCTGCCTCCTCTCCCACCAAGGAATATACCAGTAATTATCCCATCCTGTCCAGGTAACTATGAGATTGTCTAAGATGTTACATGTTTTCTAAATCAAAGTGTTGTCAATGTAAAATGAACTCAAAACCTATGCATTTGCAGTACTATGAATAACATGGGTACTCGCACTGTGCCATTTGATACATTTTTACAAGCAAGAATACTTGTATTGCAGCCCTTCCAGCCTGTGAGGACAACGCTAACCTGCCTGATTACGTAAAAGTGATTTCAAATACACCACCGCCTCCTTACCAGCACAGAGAAACACCACTGTGCACCAGTGTAACTCCAACCAATGACAGCACCTCTCTGCAGTCATATGATGACGTGGTACCTCGTAACTACGAAAGTGAAGATTATGATGATGTAGAGTAAGATCAGGACCTTGACAGAGTATATAGGGAAAAGAATCCTGAGCATGGAGCTGCCAGACAGGAGGAGAAGAGGAAGGGCAAAGAGGAGGTTCGTGGATGTAGTGAGGGAGGACATGAGAGAGGATGGGGTGATGGAGGAAGCTGCAGAGAACAGGTTGGCATGGAGAAGGATGATCTGCTGTGGCGCCCCCTAGAGGGAGCAGCTGAAAGAGTAAAATCATGACCTGATGAATACACTTCTCAGAAATAAAATGCCTTCTGATGAACAACTATTCTAAATCACTGGGACCACACTGAGTATGTTTAAGATCTTCTACAAAACTAGTGTCATGCTTAATTGCATGTGAATATATATATATATATATGACTACAGCTACTACATATAATTCTTTCTACAGCTATAAATTTACTTGCTGTATAATATGGAATATATATCAAGGGTGGCATAATGTTATGATTTTTCTTATATCATTTTTTTTTTTACTGAATTTTAAAACAATGATCGTGGATAAAATGCACTGATTTAGAAAGGAAGTGCTGATTGCATGAATATTTACACTTTAAAGTGAAGATAAAGACCTGTCATGCAGTCTAACCCCAGTTTCTCCATCCATACTTACTTGCATTTGGCTTTGTCAACCTTTTGTGAAGGACTGGGGATTAGCTACACAGAGCAGCATTTCCCATAGATGAATTTGCAAATTGGATTTATAACACTCCAAGTTGCTTACCTCAGTTTACACAAGCTTTAATCAGTCTGTTTTTGCAGAACATTCAGTTCCCCTACGTACATTTGTTCTTCAGAAAAAACTTAATGTTTTGAGCCCACGTATCTCAGTTGTTTTCCTTTGTATACATGTTGTAATGTGCTTCTGTTCACATGAAGTAAATATTTTTGCGCATTCCTTAAAAAATTGCATTGATGTATTTATTTTATAATAAGGGAAAAGTTAAATTCTTTGCACAATTTTCCAGGCATTTCTGGAACACTTATGGATCCTGACTTTGCGCATCATTTTCTCTTCGCTCTCTTTAAAATGCTATTATATGTATAATATGCCCACACTCCTTCTGAATCCAGGACTGAACAAGCACCCAAAGGCACAAGGAGAGAGAAACAAAATGACAGTATATAATGATTTTCAAACTAGTTTTTCTGTTTAACCTTGTTGTGCTGTTTTGTGGGGGGGAAAAAACATCTGAATTTTGTATTTTTCACTTCTGCTTTCCAACAGTCTGCAATGACTATATTTAAGACTTTTATTCTTAGCTTTCCTAATACTCTGCTCAAAACGGCATAATTTGATACTGCCGTAACTCAAGACGGCATAATTTGATACTGCCAACAAACCATTACCAGAGTGATTCATGAGTTTCAGTTGGACTCAGACCTGTATATTATGCAATTTATATAACAGCAACATATGTATGCAGACAAAATATATACAACACTACTGTATGGAGGAAAAAAAGAAAACTAGACACCCCATGATTACACACTTTACATACATTTATTCATAAAATTAAAAATAAGTAAAACTGAAAAAGGCTCTGTGGATCTGCGTGTAACTTTCCCTTTCGGTTTATGTCATCAGATCTATATATTTATTGGCAGCGTAACAACCATCAGTTAGTTAGCTGTCAACAGTTCATTCCAGGACAAATTCTGGATTGGTCTCTCCATCTCAAACAGGTCTAAAGTGACCGTCTGGTAAATTGAAAGGTATGGTCAACAGCTCTATGAAGACACATGCCTCAAATGCGGACAACTGGAACTTTCTTGCTGGTACACAGAAAGGTTTCGCACTCTTCATCTGAAACAAGACAAATGAGCGCAAAATTTAACAAGTCTTGGACCTCCAAGAAGAATTGTCCAGAAGATGAATCCAGAGAGAAGCGGTCAGTCTAGCCCCCTAAACGTTGGCCCTCCCCCCAGGCAAACCCTCCAGGACGCTCCTCAGGGAGAGGGTTGTAGTTGGCATCCTCTTCTGGAGTGTCAAACAGCATCTTGCTGTCAAGATGTCAGAAAAGTAACGACAGAAAGAGAGAAAGAGATTTAGGACACAAACACCACCAACGGGAGCCACAAAGAGGCATCGTTTAGCTTTAGCACACGCTACTTAGTGCAGCAAACATAGCTCAAAACAGGAACAAATTAAAGCAACTTCTGATTTCCCCTCGCAGTTTTTGAAAGCACTTACAGAATAGTTGGAGTCTTCAGCCATCTTCCACCTCCAGGCTGGTTTGGAAACACATCCTCAAGGAAGTAGTACACATGTCCCACAGCAATACCTTAAGAGGAAGAAAACATTGAGGGCAGCAATCTCCTTCAAGCTACCCAGAAAATAAATCCAGTGACACTGATTTTAGGATGATGGGAAGTTGAAAAAAAATATACAGATCTGCTTAAAGAAAACCCATGTGAGAAACCCAACAGCTGTTCTGTACCTAGTAGATCCACAATGATGGAGTTTCCAAGCAAAAGAGAGAAGCCCATGAGGACCCATGGTAGGAAAGGGGCTTGGAAGTTAAGAAGGCCAAAAAAGTTCATGCGGACGTTGGGGTTGCGCCGACTCCACACGTACACGAGCATGATGGTGAAAGCCTGTCCCAGGAACACAAGGCTGACAAAAGTGCCGAAGATCTGAGCATCTGTAAAGGCAAAATGTCTTCCGCACTTCTTCAGCTCCACAAATGTATTGCTCGCAGGACTGAAGGTTAAATACCGCCCTGTCTCGCCAAACATGAGCATAAGGCCACACAGCCAGTTTCACAAAGGATACGGTCATTAAGAGGCCACCGAAAAGGAACATGAAGACAAAATCAGCTGTGCGACCCCTGAATGAACCCTCCTCCAGCATCCGACAGTACCGGTATCTGTGAGCACATAGTCAAGGAAACATTCCAGCAACTGCAACTATCAGGCACAGGGATACCATCACCTATCCTCCTGGCTGGCGGACATACAACTTTATCACATATGAATACCTAAACACAAAATAAAACAATGCCCTCACCATATAAAGGTAATCCTTTTTAGAGTGGAAAACGAATACAAATTATTTTATTCCCATAGCCACAGTCCAGGGGTGAGATCACACACAGGGCAGGGGACACCTGGGCAGGGTGCCAACCCACCGCAGTCTCAGGAACATATCACTGTTAATGTGTAGTAATGCATTTCATGCACCTTTAATCTCACACACTATCAATGCCTTGCAGGCATTTAGCAGGACGTATTCCCAGTGATTTACTGAAACACTGTGTAGTGTTGCTGCCTAACATGTCCAGTGTCATTTTGAATCCGGTCCTTGGCGCTGCACGTACAAAGTGTGTATATTTTCTTTGAACACACAAGCATGGATGTCTTTAAAGCAATTTCTAAAGTTAACTGTTGCAGCTGAAGACATGTAGGTCATCTGATCTGACAGGTGATGGTAAATTGCTCCTAGTGTGTAGCCTCTGATCTGCTAGCCCTCCCTGCAACAAGCTGCAGACCTGCCCTCATGTCCCCGATCGAGATAAGCACATTGTAAAAATATATGAATGACTCAACAATATGAACCTCCTTCCAAACTCAAATCCAAAACGTGTTTTAAAATTTGCTGGAAGAGAATTGAAATACAATACATTAAAGAAACTCACAATCTCACTGTAAACAGAACATAATGCCCTAATATCATAATACCCTCACTGTAAATAGAACATAATACCCTTATATCTAATGATTAGAATATAAACAAACAAAACAGTAAGTGTGCCTGCACCATTTAGGTAAGGTAACAAGTAAAAACTGATAAGCATTCACAAGTGAGTATAAACCAAATCTCCAAAGCTACACACTACAGTTCCTAGAACCAAGTTGAAGTCTGCAACGACAGCAAACATTCAAAATTATACTTTGTCCTTAATAGAATACACCAGTTAAACAGAAAAAAATACATCCAAAGAACATTATATGAGTGATATATACACACACATTTAAAAAAGGATACAAAAATATCATGTTGAAAAGAAAATTGAATCCCACTGGTCCAAAGAACAGAAAATTTGTAACCAGCCTCCATAGCTGTAAAGAAATAAAAAAACAAAACAAAAAAGCATGAAACAAGACCTGAAACAATATCTGTTATTTATAATTAGCAATTTTATAAGCTCACCTGGTAATTGTTCAGTATCAAATCAGGATTGAAGTACAGCTGGAACGGTGTGATGAGCTCCAGTTGCTGGTGAAAGGGTATTGCAAGCACAATTAGACAACCTAATGCATTTGACAGCATGAGTCGTAACAACTAACGATTTTTCTTTAAGTGCATACGTTCACTAAATTAAGTACGCAGCCCTTAGTAAATAGGTGGTTTCCACTCCTGAATTCTCAGTGGTCGACTACACCGAGAACAATCATGCTGTCTGGAACCTGTCAATTATCACAGCCAGCGCATCTAATAAACTTTGATGCAAGATTTATCTAAAAATAAACTGCTTTTACCACCGTTTTCCTACTGCTACTCTATACGCTATCTATTTTCCGTTAGGTCGTTAAAAAAGAGTAAGCTTGGTACACAACACGACGTGACACTCAGTTATGATTTTTGTCAGCTGTCTCCATTGATTACAAGTTGCTCAGAAAATAACTTGGCTACACTAAAGAAAAATAAACGTATGTTTTCAATATCTCACCACGGCGGCTGTCGTAAGAACACACGCTGTAGTATAAGTCCTTGTCACTATAGGAATCTGTAAATACTCCTGCTGGAAGGTCTGGTAAGCCATTTTGGACAGACTAAGCTTCCGGCACTTTGTTGACACGTCATTACAAAGCGTAGGGAACGTCAACACGCTTCATGCGTGTGTGTTGGATTTATCTACACACCATGTGATGTGTGGTGTTAACCATGAATGCTGTCCTCTTAACCGAAAACCTCGCTGTTTGGGCTGTTGTACACAGTGAAGAATACTGCCTTATAGTCGGATGTATATGGAAAAGTTAGATACGTTGAGAAATATATTTCACATGTATTTTTAAAGCAAGACCATTTTTAAAAAGTAGTTAGATATAAATATGTGCAGAATACGCATGTTAAAAATCATAATTCCAAACAAACTAATAATTTCAATAAATTAATATCGTAGTAGGATAAAAATTCACTATAACGCCCTAGAGCCCCACTAACTCGATTTTTCTACCCTGTTTCATAAAACCCAACCGGACACTGTTTTCTCTGACGTGTCTCACGCCATTGGTCGAGGGTATATTTCCGGTGCCCAGAGCTTCATTGTCATTGGCTGTATTCTTTACACGTGTAGTTTAGGCAGGGAACTTCGAATCAAGCCCGACTGCAGTAACAACAATAACATCATCAGCAGCTCCAAAGCGGGAGATACGAAAAAATGGCGGAGCTCGACGATGAAGGTGAGAAATAGTTGCTTAAATTTCGTTTGCGAATTACCTTGCGTGGACAATATAATCACCTTAGCAAATTGTAGATAGACTGATTAACAAAGTAATTCATGAATAATTAATACACTTGTGTTACAAACAGAATTTAATGATTACTAGCAGCATACCGATTGCAAATTAAATACCTGTGGTTAAAATATCAGTTAATGAATACTTCCTCTATATGCTTATAGTACATAGTTGGGGAAACTAATTTTGACATTAAGTCTGGACTTTCACCGATTTATTTTCCTGTTTTCAGTGTCTCCGTTGTCTCCTGAGTTTCTCAAGTTGTACGAAGCTCAGTTTTTTGGTTTTACGCCACAGACCTGCATGCTGCGAGTCTATAGTGCATTCCAAGACTGTCTTCATGACATCCTGATGACGGTGGAAGCTGTATTTGTGAGGAAACTTGGAGGCGCGGAACCGAAGGAAGAACTGCGTCAAAAAGCCAGAGAGTGCACTGCGAAGCTCCATGGCTTCCTACAGGAGCGCGTCCAAGGTCTTGCCAGCCGCATGGAATCGCTCCTGGTTGGTAACGTCTTATCAATTCCCCCCAATGTGTTACTGCCAGAGGACCATCCCCATAAACAATATCCCCAGGATGTGGAGGTGCTGGTGAAGCTTGAGGCTGAGCTGGCAGAGCTGCAACAGTCATACCAGGCAGAGGTGTGCGCTAGACAAGCCATGCTAGCGGAACTGGAAGAGCAGAAAAAAGTGCAAGAACAACTGGACGGTGTGTTGGAGTGGACAGGGGAAATGCGGGCTGCTTGGATGCAAGGAGGCCTGGGCAGCGTCCACGACAGCTTTGACTTTATGACACAAACTGTGAAGCACTTGCAAGAGGTGATGGAAAGAATTGTTAAGGAAAACAGACTGGATATGTGATTTATTGGATTTGATCTTGAGACCTACTTCCTGCTTTAGTGTATGGTTTATGGGATGTCACTTGTAGATTTTTCCTGATGTTTTTGTTTAAAGTGGTTTCTAATTCTGTATTCTCTTACAATACACTTCATTGTATTAACTCAACTTGTGAATTTTTCCTTTAGGAAATTATTTCAGTTTGACTAGTTTACTTCCCATATGCTTGTTTCATTTACTAGTTATACAAATGACAAAATGTCTTAAATTCACCCTATAACTTCGTAATCTAGGAATGATGGCAGCAATAAACTGTGTAATAAGTAAAAACACCCTCCACCTACATTTAATGTCCAAATAATCCATGTGTTTTATTAAACAATATAATTATCCCCATGTCACAAGACAAACATTAATTTAGGATACAACTGAGAACAGTAAAAGTTAAGATTTGTGATCAGTTCAAAGGGACAATATGAAACAGGAGGGAAAGTGATATGAAAAGTTCTTTAGAGATAAAATATTTTTCAGTTATATTTTAATCTTTGGGTATATTCCAGAAAGCAGGTTTAGTAAACTACCCTGACCAGTTAACCCAGACTCAGGGTTTTCCATTCCAAAAGTGAGGTTAGAAGGGATGCTAACCCAGTCACTGTGGCAACTTACTTGCTGAACAAAATCTGCTTGAAAATCACTGTTCTGGAACTGTAACCTCTACTTATGTTGACTCAGGGCTGTCTAGCTCTAGGTTTGCAATTAAACACTTAACACCGGCTTTCTGGAATACCCCTTTCTGTATAATATATATATATGTCTATATCTATATACACACTTATCAAGTGATGAGTGACATTTCTTCATGGTCACGACTTTCTGAAAGCGTCTTCACAATGGACCCAAGGTACCTACGGAACTGCTGTCTCACCTCTTCTGAGTCTTCTTCCAGGTTGGAATGGATGAGAGGCAGTCTATTAAACTGTGAGGCTGTGCACATCAAGAAAGTTACAATTTAACAGCATTTTGTAGCTGTATCTCCTAGCTTTTTATGACAGGCTTTTCCTTATAGCTTCCTACAGCACAAATAATTACACTGCTAATGTTTCACACTAAACAGCAGTTACTGAAAGGGACATACAACTGACAGCTTTTCTTTATTCACCTAGTGCTGGGCGTCCAGTGTGAGTTCCACTTCCGGGTTTGTGATGTGCAATTAGTAGACACTGGCAATCCTGCAGTCCTTGTGAGGAAACGAATGCAGAATGCCAAGTCTCAAGTTCCTTGAAATGGCTGGGTACGTCGGGATTAAACACTATCAGCACGCCATTGGAATCTTTGATCAAAGCGGGCCAACAGGATTCAAACCTACCAACCACAAAAACCAAACATACACATTACATATACAAGAATTTGGTCTAATGTGAACTGAATTATAAATTAATCGATTAATAAGACAGTCATCACTTTTGTACTTGAACCTGGAGTCTAAAAATATACTTGATATTAAAAATATCTATAGACACACTTCAACAATTGCTGGGTTACACCTATTAAAGTTGCACAATTTGGCAGTTATTTTCTGAATTATGCTGGCTGTAAAAGGTAGTTCGTACTTTAGATCTCCAGCACAATCCCACAGCTCCACTTCACATGTCACGTTTTTGTCACCTGAAGTCAGGGATTCAAACTCCAAAATCCTAAAGAAAGAAACATAATGATGGAACTTGAGGCATTCAGTGATTAATAAATAACCAGTAAATGCATTTCTCCTTAATGTGTTACCCATATACTGCAAATAAGAAGATTATACATTAACTTGGATAAAAACTCAATGCTGCAGACTTCAAAACATTGCTCTCTCTCACACACACACACCCCACAAGGTATTAGGACAATTAATCCAAGCTAAAAAAAAAAAAAAAAAGTAAAAAATTTTTAAATGATAAAAATATATTAAAAATAGCATTTATTTTACGAGAAAGATGAGTTTAAGTACACTTTCCAAGCAAAACGTTTAACAAAAAAGTGTACGCTTTAAACCATAAACAGTAGGCATACTGTTCAAAATTAAAGCACAAAAATATCGGGACATTTAAGTCTATTTTGATTCTCAGTCTTAACAGAACGTCGTTCATGGATAATTTGGCGACCCTCACCTGTTTACACAACACTCGTGTGAAGTTTGTTCTGAGAAAAGATATGGAATTGTTTGCACAAATAATGATAGGTCTAGATGTCCAGAAATATGATCTACTGTAAAAAAAAAAAAAAAAAATGTAATGTGACCGTGTGTGTTTGTTGCGCCTGATCAAAAAGAAGATTAAATAATTTTGATAGCCAACTTACCTGACCCCTTGTGTCGGCCAGTATTCACCTCCTATTGTTTCAACCGTATCTGACAGAAAATTTGAAAGTACCGTCTTCCCACTCTAGTAATGATAAATATGTTGACAGACATTGCAACAATAAGCAAACAAATCAAAACCGGTTACCCTGTTTGCGAACGATTAAATTACATCATCGGATTGGTAGCTAAATGCAAAACAGCAAAACGTACTTAGCATTAAGTTTTTTTTAAGACAGCATTTTATTAACATAACTTTGCGCATATTCTCACTTGGTCATTGCTAATGAACACACTTCTGAATGTTTGCCTTACCTCACTTGGTCCAACCATGAGTATTTTAGCTTTAAACATCATGTACGCGTATATATAATATTATGTTACGGGAATAATTAACCGCACTGCAGAAAATCTTAAAATTATACACACAAATTCGGCAGCTCAGAAACACATGACCACGTGACGCTGTCCGTAACTAAGACGCTTCCACTCGGGTCCAGACCGAACGTGTTACCTTGTGGTTCACTATCGCACATTCGCGTTTTCAAGGACCTCCAAAAACTTTACGAATCGTAATATCTGAAATTAAACTGAACGTTATTCTCGATATGACTTGAATTTTTATTATGAAATTAAAACAAAAATGTGGTATAATCAAGTCTATAGTACTATCAGAGAAATTAAAAACTACTACTTAAAAAGGGGGGCGGGGGGAATGTTTCATGTGTAACACCGATTGTGTTTCATTATTAGTTACAAAGTTTAGCCTTTTTTTCCAGGAAATGTATAATATGCGTGTATACAAATGTAAAAAAAAAAAGTTATAATAAAAATAAATTATATATATTAAAAACAAACTTTTAAACAGAGAGGGAGTCAAATGTGTTTTTATTACCTTGTGACCTTTCATTGTTAACAAAAAAATAAATAAATCAGTGGGGTACGCACTGCAACAGTGAGCATTCAACACATTTACGAAAGTTTATTTGATTTCGTTTATTTCGTTGCAAGAGTACAAAATGAATAAGAAATCACTACATTTTACTCAGATTAAATTAACGAAAAAACAAAATTGTTTTACATACCCAATCTGTTTCTATAAACTAAGAATATTAATCATACAAGGGAAAAGAACAATCTTTAATAGTAACGTGGAAAATATATTGTTACAATACAACTGCCAAGCGTTCATGTAAATGTTTATTTTAAAAATTAACACAAATTCAGCATTAAAAAATTCTGCATGTATGGATATAATGTGGTTTGTTTTTTGTTGTACAGAAAGATAAAAAAAAGTTAGTAATTAAGGAAAAGAATACTTTCATTAAAAATATGTATAGAATTAACTTTTAAACATGCACGTGTTAACACATTTCAGTACATTTGCCATGTTTTGTAACTTTTTGCAATCTGTTAGTTGAATTCAGGACATTGTCATAAATTAATAATAATAATAAAAAAATCTACATAAAAATTGTACTAAAAATAAAGCGTACACACCATAAAAATTGAAAGAGATGCAAAGTTTTTCACAAGCCCGGCATTTTACACAGGTATAATAAACACTTTCTTCATTTGAGCTGACAGATTTTCACAGAGGTACCCACTCCAAAACCAGGGTAGAGAGGTTCTGTGAATGTGGTCTCAAACCTGTGCAACAGAATCATTGTTTCGCCGATGCTGTAAAATGAAAGGACACCAGATGCATGATCCAGGTAGACCCCTATTCTGGGGCAGTGGGCAGCTTTAATGGGCGTGTCCACCCTGTTGTGCCAGGCAGAGTATCCGGAATCAGAGCAAAGTAAACTCCAGGACTTCTTATTGTACCCAAGAAGACAAAGAGACCCTTTCCCTTTCCGACTGATTCCCTTATAAGCTACTCCCACTGAGAACTCTCCGTTCCACTCTATCTCCCAGTAGTAGCGGCCTCCAGACAGGGCCTCCTTGCAGAGCACCTGGGCGAAGCTGTCAAACCTCTCTGGGTTATCTGAGTAAGGCTGTAGCTCTCTCGTTCGGATTACCTTTCTGTTGCCTTCAGATATGTACAGCTCTCTGTATGCTGTACTGGGGTCCAGCCTGAGCTGGCAGAAATCTACATAAACCAAGAATGAGTGTTATTCCAGTTTATCATTTGCTCACTATGTCACATTTAAGTTCAGTTTTATTATATCTTGGGCAACCTTACTTAATAAAAGCAAATGAAATGATTGATTATAATCGCTGTCCTTACTGAAGGTAATTGTGGATTAAACAACACAGATGGATGTGGTCTCAGAAGTTTACTAACATTGCAGTTTGGAAAGACAGTCAGTCTTGTTGCTGTCTTTCAAACTGGTTTAGGGAGTACTTCATTTTGTTAGGAATAAGGAGGTCTCCCCCCATTATTTGTTAAATAAGGGGTTTGAGTTCCTGTGACCAAATCACCAGTAACACTATGTTAATTTACAGGGTTAGCAAATGGTAAGGCACAATGTACTGTTTGACAACAGGGGATCTGGGTCTGTAAGAGGTCACCCATTTCAAAGGAATGTGAGGCTTAACCAAATTACAATATAGTGCTCTGGAAGGAGAGGAGACAGTCACTGCTGACACCACAGTATAGCCTGTGTACTTATCAGGAGGTGTTTTTTATTCAGAAGTGTTGTTTCTAAGTATCTAACTATCCTAAGAGATACATTTCAACATAATGGTGTTGTCCAGTGAAAAGAGATTTTTAGAGTGTACTCACATTTTAAGAAGTCAGATCTACTCCTGGGTTCTGGAGGTGGTGAGCTGTTTAGAGTAACTTCTCTTGCTATATTTAGAGTAGGTACAAAAATATAAGGCATTTAAATAAACAAATGTAAAACACACATTTCCCAGGTGTTTTTCTATTCAGGCAAAAGTGTTACTATGACTGTAAACTCAGTCAGTCACCTTCTATGCCACTTCATCTTGTGAAGGGTTGCAGGAAGCCTGGAGCCCATCCCAGAACACATAGGGCACAGCACCAACCCACCACAGAGCACACACACACACACAACAGGCAATTTGGAGACACCAAGCTACCTAACCCACATGTCTTTGGACTGTGGGAGGAAACCAGAGAACCTAGAGGAAAAACCCCACCAAGCACAAGGAGAACATGTAAACACCACACACACAGACAGACAGACCGACCCAAGGCAGGAATTGAACTCCAGGCCTGGGGGTGCAATACGATGGTGCTAACCACCACACCATCGCGCTGCCATGGCTGGTTTGAAGTGTCATACAGTGCTTTGGATGCTGCTTTTGTAGTCTGATAAAATGGGTGAAATGAGCAAAAAAGTTTACCTTTAACAATTCTCTCTTTGTTGCTGCGATTCTCGACAGTGTACACTGGAATTTCATTAACTGTGGCAAAAGATATATTGCACATATTTTTAATAACTGTATTAAAAGTGGTTAGAAATTCTTTACTAAATACACACTTTGTGCATACAGCATGTTTAAGTGCTAATAAAGTGTATCTGGTGAGGATACACTGAAAACCCTTCATTATAAAACCACCATACATTTTGGGAATGACTGAAAATATAAAACAGTATTCTGTACCTGATCTGGATATTTTCAGTAATTCCTCTCTGCCTAGTTCTTCCAAACGTTCTTTAATTTCAGCAACAGCTTTCCTGGCTGCACTGAAAGAAAAGTCTGGGTTCACAGTCACTCGTGGAATGACGCCATCATCAGTTGGGGTACAAAGATAATTGAAGTTCTATAAAAGATGAAAAACACAAGGTCCTTGTAAGAAATGGAATCCATGAATTACGGAGTCAATTTATTGGGTCAAACCTTTTATTTCTCTTGCTGAAAAATAATCCATACGTGTGAAACATGAATTGAATTTGTTTAATGTGAGTTTATTTATTTTATGTGGTTCTAAAGGGTTTTACCTGTAAGAAATGTATGTGGTCCTCCGTGCTATAGAGCTGCTTTAGTCCACTCTCCTTCTTCTTCAGCTCCTCGATCTCCTGCTCCAAGCGCTCCACGAGGCCATCTGCCTGGTTGAAGGCGGCCTTCTCGTTGATACCGATCAGCTTGGTAACCTCTGTGCGCATCCTCTCGATAGAGCTAATCATCTCGCGGAACATTTTTTCGCTCTCCGCCATGGCTCGCTGCGCGGAACTCTGTTAAAGCAGGTGCCAAAATTGTAAGTGGCTAAACACAGGTTGTCAGGCGCTCAGCTTTCCACCTCCCAGCCGGAGCCATCTACGCCAATAGCGATGTGCAGTTGTGGTGAGTCGGGGAAGCTAAGTTGTCCGCAGAATATATTCCATCAGCAGTGACTTAGTAGAGTCAGCGCTTCGTTACTGAGTAGCGGTTTTGGGATTTAACTCGGCTTGTTCTTTGTCCGCTTTGTTCCAATAGAGTCGCCAGTGCATTTTGGCACCAAAACTTTAAAAGCGGACTCGTTTAACGCAAAGGCGTGATTATATTTCCAGTTTATGTACTTTTTTTTACAATGGCAGTTAATCAATATTTATGAAAAGTATGCTGAAGCATATTTATTGTCAATGTATTGTGTAGGCTTTGGGTAATACACAAGTTTGCATTCTTGGAATATGAGTCCTCCCCGCCTCCGCCTACCTTCAGGGAATCCACGGCTGTTCTTAGCTCCTCCAGCTCCTTCATCCTCTCCTGGCATTTCTGGCGGATCTCAGCCTGGGACACGCCCAGGAGCTTCTGTCGAGGTCATTCCAAAGGACCAACGGTGAAAAAACGGCAAAAATGTAACATAATAATAATTTAAAAATAATTGCGTCAGCAATAGATCAAAGCAACATTTGTCAGTTTTTACACGATTACAAGTAACGCTTAAACTTTTCTGACATGTCAAAACTGCAAATTCAAGTCAGCAGGAAAGTAAGTCTCTGGGGTAAACGGCGGTAGGAAACATTCTGTAAGGGTAATCAGGAACGTTTCTGTCGCAATATGCACTTGGAAATAGGATCTTTCATGAGAAAAAGTGGCTGCTGTCTGTTGTAATGTTAGGCCTGGGACCTTTCTCAGAGCATCAACCCTGCAGCTTCTGTTCAGAGCCCTCCGACATTGGCTGTTTTATCTCAGAGCAAAACAGGAATCCTAATCATGCCAGGAATGCGAAACCGACGTGGACCTCTCCAGACCTCGCTTCAAGGTGCACCGAATCTGCCAAGTCAAAAGAAGTTTTAGTCGGGCTTTTATATGAGTCCGTCGGTTCATTCTTCAAGATAAGCTTGGAGAATGACAGGAATCTAATGAGAGGAACCGTAGGAGGGAAAGGGAGGTTCTGTTGTGAAACATTACATGTAGGGGTACATACAGTATATTAAATTAAAGGTACCGAACATACGTCTTGCTTGCATTTTATCTTGCAATTTTAATGATTATTATTGTAAATAAAATTTGTGCGCTTAAAATTTCGCCAGGATGTTGAGACAAATATCCAGCAGTGAATTCAAACTGGAGAGATCTTTCTGACCGGAAAAAAACCTACTATTTTGTTTTGTTATCTTTAGCATTTATGAGTTACAAATAATAATAATAATAATAATAATTGCACAAGAAAAAATATGTGCCTAGTTTTAAAACAAGTGCCAACATGGCAACATGGGAATCGATTATCGTAATTCTTAGAAAATAGTGTTGTAGGTAAAATTTGTTTTGCGAATTATGTGAGCACAATAAAAAGTAATAGTTGTTTTACAATAACAGGGAGTTATTATAGGAATAGTGGTTGATATTAATAAAATCTTCTGGGAAACATTATAACGTCTGATCTGACGACATTTGCCAGGTTCAAAGTACCGAGGCACGCAAAGTCTTTCGCTTAAAAAAAAAATACTACACGTAGCATTCTTCAGTTGCTCCACACCTCTCACAACCCTACAGTCTGTTCCGCCTTCCAATGTGACATAAGAAGCACTAGGTGTGTTGTTTACATGCAGGCAAAAACCAGCTCTTTACGAAAAAAGTCCTTATTATGTAAATATTACTTAGACTTGGCATGAAACATTTTCGAATGTGATCACACCCTTCCGTTTGTTTAAAGAGCTTTTTACTGTACTAGCTTTCTTCACATTGACAAATAAACGTAGTTTCTCTTGTATGACATTTAAAGTTCCAAGATTTCATCTGTGACTATATCAGATGACCATTGGTACTCATCGATGGCATTGTTTCAGCTTTTTTATCAAAGCAGTTGTGCTGGTTTTCAGAGCTGAAACAATGCCACATTTCAACAGAGAGCATGTGTCATTATATTTCCTAATGTGAGTCATTTCCTTTCAGTTTTTGTCTGCTTCTTTGCTTCATAATAGTTCTGAGGAAATCTCTGCTTTTGAGACTTACTGCTGAAGCCACCTAAATCACACCTCAGTCTACTAAGCATGGAGACCACAGTTCAGCCCCTCACCTGTTTTTCGCTCCTTTCTGCCTCTGCTGAGACAATATCATGACCCCGGTGCTCGCTGACTGTGCAGAGGGCACAGATGCACATCTGGTCGGTGCGACAGAACAGCTCCAGGCCCTTCTGGTGCTGTGGGCAGATCTTGCGGTCCAAATTGCCCAGCTCATCCACCAGCTTGTGTCGTTTGAATGTGGCCGACTCATAATGGGGCTTCAGGTGTTTTTCGCAGTAAGAAGCAAGGCAGTTCAGGCATGACTTCACGGCTTTGAACTTCTTTCCCGTGCAGAAGTCGCATGGCACGTCTGCTGGGCCCGCGTAACTATTGGTTCCGGAGGGAGGGCTGGGGCCCGACTTCTTCAGCCTTTCTGCCACTTTGGTCAGCATGGTGTTGGGCCGCAGCACTGGCCTCTGGGTGAATGTTATCCGACACTGGGGGCAGATGTAGATCCCTGTGTAGTCTGCTTCGTTCCAGTAGCTGCTGATACAGTCCATGCAGTAGCTGTGGCCACAGGGGATGGCCACAGGGTCCTTCAGCATTCCCACGCAGATAGGGCAGCAGAAGTGGTCAGCGGACAGGGAGTCAGCCATGTCTCCACAGCTCACCAACGCAGCCGTGCACCAAGAGTTCAGTGAAAGAGACAGAGCCTGTGCTTTGGAATTCCAGCAGTTATTGACTGAGAGCAGGCGGAGCGTGTGTGTGAGCGCAGCCCAGATTAGATAAACAGGTTGAGCTGAACCCACTGAAACTTTTAGCAGGAGGGGCGGGCT
>JABJVR010014361.1:5107-24492 GCA_025773905.1 Chitala chitala | reverse complement strand
GTGTGTGTGAGCGCAGCCCAGATTAGATAAACAGGTTGAGCTGAACCCACTGAAACTTTTAGCAGGAGGGGCGGGCTTAAAAAAAGTTGGGCAGGCCAACCGCTGGGAAATGAATGAACTGGAACACAGCACATTAAATCTAGTAATGTGGCTTAAGCTAAATAACTATTTCATCACATATCTGTTTTTCTGTGTGTATATTAAAGTATGTTTAAATGTCTATATAAGATGTTCTAAATATTTATTTTTCTTGTTTTATATTGACTTATTGTGCTCTGTTCAGTTAGAATTATCATACAAGAAAGCAAACTTTGAAATATGAATCACTTTTTTTTAACAGGACAGTAATTTGGTTATTTTAACATGGCCACCTAAAAAGGCTTTTAAGTGTTCTTCTTGTTACATTTTGCTGCCCAAACAAATTAAATGGTAGATATTACAGATTTAAAGATTAACTGAACTGTATTCTGAACAAAGTCAATGATCCTGCATGTTTAAATTGCAGCCCGCTGAACTGGTTTGGTAGCCTGTATGATGAAAAAGATAAATAAACGCATATCATGTATTTTCAGCCCAAGTGTTTTGTGTAAGAGTCAGTCCCAGAAAATCAAACATTTTGTCATCAGAGAGATATTTGAAACACCCACCTTATTTTTCACATTCCTGACATCTTACCTGTTTGCTGATCTCACAAGTACATTTGTGTTTAAACATTTTTGGGAATGACACCCAGCACATCTTAACCTACTGTCACACATAGTATGCACATAGGTCACAGCATACATATAAAATTCATTGCTGACTCATGTGCTTCATGCAAATAAGACTGAATGATTTGTGGACTATTCACACGTGTTCCAGTGGAGTGAGTTTCAGGTGATGACATCCCTCAGTTATTAACACGTCTTTGGGAGCTACTCTCCACCTGCAGGTGGGGTCAGAGTTGTGCTTCCACAAACGCCTCATCCTGCACTCTTTTCTGTTCATGCTTCCTTAAGCTGAATTCAGTCTCCTTTCACAAGATCTGAGCAGGTGACAATGACAGAATTCCTGAGTGCCTGCTGCTTACAAAACAGGAGTTACACTCTCTCTGCATAGCATATCTAACGTCACTTCATAGACAGTTTCGTCTTTCTCCTTATAAGGAAAGTTTCTGATAAGCCAGTTTTTTTTCTCCCCTTCCCTTTTTCATGTTGATAGGCTGCCGTGGGAGACATTTTGTTTCTGATAATCCTGTCCCTCTGATACTGATTAACCACCTCTAGTGAAAGTGGACCACAGTTGAAGGACAAGGTGCATTAGCTGTAAACTGAGCGTTAAATTGCAACATTCTGCTGTTAGAGGTACACAACAATCTATCTGACAAGATCAACATAAATACACATCAGTAAAGCAGTTCTGATGTGAGAGTCCAATTTGAAATAATGCTTTTGTTAATTAATAGCTGCTGTAAATATACATTATATAAAAAAGATGTAATACATAAGACATCATTTTGCAGTTACTCCAAAGCTTTTCCACTGCTAATGGTAAGGAGGTTTAATGCCTAGTTTAACTGATTACACTGAATGTAAAACATTTTTACTTCATTGCATAAACGTAATGGTATTTGGGAGAAGTTAGAGCAAACCTCGACATAGGAGTGGAAATCTTTGTAGTGGACGTGACTGCCTGGTGCATGGATACGAGGTATTTACAAATGATCCCCTTGAAACAATGGTCACCTTTGTGAGTGGTGGTAGGTACACAGTGCAGAGAACAGGAGGGTTGGGATTAGTGCCAAGAGATGGCAAAAGGAAGCTGCAGAAAAGCCCCCATAAAAGCTAAGCAGGAGAGACCTGTTAAACAGCTAAATTCTTATCTGAATCTGGTCATTCGTGTATCACTGTTGGGAAGTTCAGGACATATTTTGCATAACTGGGTGATCTGCCAAGCTAAAGGGCTAAAATAGCACAACAGTCTGTTATTGTTTGTTTCTTGGTGTTTGTTAAATATGTTCATCCCGTTTATATCGCACAAGGTTTTACCAGGTTTTCTCACAAGAAATAGGTATGTTTGTAGATCAGTTTCCCATGACTGTAACAGCATACACCAGAATGCAGGCCCAATTTTAGCTAGCATGACCACAGAGCCTGGAGTACAGGACGGCAAGCATGTGCTGGGGAATGGCTGATGGCTACCATTTGAAGAAACCTCTTGATATATGGGCTGGCCTTGTTGTCCTCTGCCTTGAACTTGGGATTTTTTTTTTTTACCCGCCCATAGATAAAAGCCACCCTAGGCTTTCTAGTCATAGCTCGTACTGTCTGGGACTGAGATTTCCTGCCTTTGAAGTCATGTTGATGCAACATGCAAAGGGTGATTAGTTTGTTTTAATTTTGTTTTTTCCAAAAGTAACTTTAAAATGATTGCAGAGGAGGGTGGCGGATTTGCAAATGAGTGGTCAAATTTAAGTCAAATTTTGTGTTACTCATAGCAAAGGTTTTTTCTTACTCAGTGTGGGTGAACTCTTTCTGTTTCCAAGGAAACAAAAGCTCACATTTGTCATGATAAGTGGATATTTTAATTGCCCTGATTTAAAAAAATTGTGTTGTTTTTTTGAAAATTAGCCATTCCTTTTTAAGGGATTCACTGTATTTGAAATTTTCTGTCCTCTGGCCTTGTTAAATCAGCATGGAATCAATATTCGGAGTTTATAGTTATACACAGAAAATAAAATAATTTCATAGAAAGTGAAGATAATTTGTGAACTCATTCAAGAAAATGTTAAGAAAAATATCATGCTTTTATTATTCCCTTATTATGACATAATGCAAGGCTCTGTCAGTGAAAAAAATTTTAATCCAGTGACCTGTTCTCCTGTGCAGTTTATTCCAACACATAAACATTGTCTGTAATAGTATTCAATTTTTAACTTCAGGACACAAATCACTCACAAAATTTCCTCCCCCTTAGGTATGCACGGTATACTGTCAGTTGCGGTATTTTCTGAACGTTTGCTTTCTGCAGGCACAGTGTACATACACACAGGTAAAATGAGACCTTTTGTCTTGCACTTATCTTATCTGTCAAGCCTGGCCACATTCCACCCTTTAACACTCAGATTCCGAATCGTCGAGCCCGTGGCCATTTTGGCAAATGGGCAAGGAAGACAGCATTTAACATTTATTAAAAAATGTAATGATAAATACAAAATCATACTATCACGCATTTGAAATAAACAGTGTGGTTCACGTTCTTTGAAGTATCACTGTGTGACTTTCATGCTTGCACAGGAAACTTGACTACCAGAGAGAGAGACAGGAAAAAGATGGGAAGTTAGCTAAACATTGTCAATGCAACAGGAAGCGTGTTAGGTTTTGGCCGCTTCCTGACACGTTGCCAAATTCCTTCAGGCTCATTCAACGGATTTCAGCCGGGTTAACGAGGCTAATGTGTAACTCTTATTCTTCTTTATGGCTCCAAAAGCTTCCTCGTCCAACGCTAGCGAACAAGTTTTATAGTTCGCAGGCATTTCTGTGCTCACCGAACTGGTGCGTACTCAGCAATTTATTGTGTTTCGTTTTTAGGAAGACTCACTAGTGCAAAAGTGCAGAAGTTAAAGGAATGAGGAGTGCTGAAAAGTGTACAAGTGCTCCCTTTGTTTGCTCCCGTGCAGCTCCCTGCCCCGCCTCCCCGACTTATTTGCAGGTGAGCTGCGGCTCTTTCCGCTCGCACTGTTTTGTTGTGCACTTTTGCTGGGTTTGGTCACTGCACATTGACTCCTGGAGCGGGAGTGGCTGCAGCCGTCTTTGCACAACGACCTCTGAGCCCCAGTCCACCCCCACCGCCATAAAGATGAATTGGTTCGCACTCTGATGGAGCTGCCACCTGCTCTCCCGTGAAGTAAACACACCCCCTGTGCTGCTACGTCTGCTGCGTCTCTTGCTTAAATGGAATAAGCAGGTCGTGGACCGAAAACGCTTCTGTAGCCGATGTGTCTTCCTCAGTGCAGTTGTGGTTTACTGCTCTTGTTAGCTGTCAGTGTAAATAATTCATACCACTGCTTTTTTGTTGTTGTTGTTGTCAGAAAATATGTTTAACACTCATTTGGCGAGCCCCCTAGTTTGACTTTTGCATGCCTAAAATATCTTAAATGTCCGTTAGCGTTTGTTTTAGCAATATTTTGAGGTAATACATTTCATTCATGCTTTTCTTGTTAAATTTATGATCTGCTGATGGACATGACTTATTCCTCTGT
Source organism: Chitala chitala (assembly GCA_025773905.1). Taxonomy (NCBI): domain Eukaryota; kingdom Metazoa; phylum Chordata; class Actinopteri; order Osteoglossiformes; family Notopteridae; genus Chitala; species Chitala chitala. The sequence continues at coordinate 20,252 of JABJVR010014361.1, read as the reverse complement.
CCAGAGTTGGAACCGCCCATTTCATTTACTAGTTTCTGCCCAACCAGTTTATCTTAAAAAAAAAAAAAAACCCTGCCTATTTACTCTGCATAAATTGCTGTGGTGGCACTCCTCTGTCAGTTTCTGCCAGACCCGTCAGCCTGTGAAGTCTTGTCCTTTAAGGCAAGGAGACAAGAGTACTCTAATGGCTTCTGACCAGGACATCTGCTACTTGTGCAAGGAGGAGCTGAGAGACCCTGTGTCCATTCCCTGTGGACATGTGTTTTGTTCTCTCTGCCTCAACACTTATTGGGACCATGCTGACCACATGGGGACCTATGTGTGCCCTCAGTGTCGAGTCTCTTACAACAAAAGACCGACCCCTCGACGCCTGCAGTCCTCCAGGTACTCCACTGGACCCAGGGAGGTATTTCCCCCTCCACCTCCAGAGCCTGATTACAGCTACGCTGGCCCGCAGGATGTGGGCTGTGACATCTGCATCGGGCGCAAGCACAAGGCCATCAAATCGTGCCTAATGTGCCTGGCGTCCTACTGCGAGAAGCACCTGAAGCCCCATTATGAGTCGGCCACTTTCAAGAGGCACAAGCTGGTGGACGAGCTGGGCCACCTGGATCGGCAGATCTGCCCACAACACCAGAAGGGCCTGGAGCTGTACTGCCGCACCGACCAGATGTGCATCTGCGTTCTATGCACGGTGAAGGAGCACAAGGGGCACGACTTGGTGTCGGCCGAGCAGGAGCGGCAGGAGAAACAGGTATGGCTGCATGGCACAGAAAGGAAGGTTCTGGAACAGGCAGTCAACATGCTAATGATAACAGGCTAGCTGAGCTGTAATAAACACTTCACAAGATGTGTGCACTACACTTTAAAATGTAATCGCATCATGTTATGTGACATTTTGCTAAAAAAAAAAAAAAAAAAACATATCACTGAATGAATGAATGTACTTTGTTAAATATGTGTAGGAAGATATTTTTAATGTTGATATAAATATGTTTTGCATCTTATGGACATATTTGTGTTAATTACTTAGCTCTTTGTTAGTTTTAAAGTCTTTATTAAGCAAAAAGGTTGGCTTATGTTTTGAGGTCCGTTAGGCTGTTGCCAGGAGAGAAGTGACATGTTTGTGAAGGAGGTGTGGTTAAGTACCTCATACTGCCACAACACTGCAGGGTGTATGTTCTGATGTGTGTAATTAATCTTTTCATGCTGTGCATGGCACCTGGAGACCCGTTTCTCTCAAGATTCTGTTTGAGATTTGCACAGTTTAATAGTGTTCAAAGTGCTGTCTGGGATTATGGCAGTTTAATGGCTTTTTTTTCCCCTCCTCAGAACCAGCTGGGAGCCACCCAGGCCGAAGTCCAGCAGAAGATCAATGAAAGAGTTAAGCAAATGGATGAACTGAGGCATGCGCTGGAAGCCCTCAAAGTAAGTGCTGCTTTCATTCTCCATCATGTGTCTGGCAGTTAGTGACTAAATATAATTTATTCATGTTTTAATCATTTTCAGTATTGATCTTGTGAACATTTGGCTAGATTGTCTTCTCTTTGTTGGCTATTTTATCAATTATCACTCTAGTTGTTCCATAAAATAAGGAGCATATTAATGGGAATGTTATAGATGGGAATATGGACCTGCAGCAAAATATTTGGTGTGTTCAGTTATATGTAGCCTTAAGCAAAGTACTGGACTTGACTGGCCTTGCTCTAATACAATATCAGTCTTAGTTAAAGAACAGAGTAGTGCTTTTAATAATGTGCGATTACAGTAAGCTTTACAGCCAAGCTCCCAGTGAAGCACACATGCCACCTTCCTTATCCGTCACTGCTTGTTGTCCCTACACAGAGCTCAGCACAGCGGGCTCTGCAGGAGAGCGAGAAGCTGTTCACTGACATGCTGCGCTCCATCGAGAGGATGCAGGCGGACATGACCAAGCTCATCACCTCCAACAAGAAGGCGGCCACAACCAGTGCCGAGGGTCACATGGAGCGACTGTCGCAGGAGATCGCCGATCTCAAGAGGAGGGACAACGAGCTCACGCAGCTCTCCCGCACAGAAGACCACATCCACTTTATCCAGGTGACCTGAATGCGCCCGGCTCATTTAAGTGAGCTGCAGCTTCCCGTCAGATCAGCTTCACCAAATGGCTGACCAGGTGCCTTGCCTGGAGATTTTCATGAGGCTGTAGTATGAGTTCTGCCCCTTGTCCCACATGACCCCATCTTTACAGGCGATCCGAGACCCGCAGTGTGTTAACAGTCATCAGTGTATGGGGGAGTTTATATAGAAAGCACAATCATATTTACAGTACACTTCCATGCTTCCTGGGGAAATGCAAAGGCCTTGGAAACATTCGTTCTGCGACAACTGGGAGCAGTTAACAGTTGAAAAACAATATCTTATTGAAAAATGTTTGGGATGAACTTTAAAATTAAACAAGCTATCTATGTTATGGAATTTGAATCACACATAGTCTTTATTTTGTTTCTTCAGAGCTTCCAGATGCTGATAGCTCAAACAGAGGCAGAAGAGCTGCCTACTGTCTCTGTGAACCCCTATTTCTCCTTTGGCCCAGTGACCAAGACTGTGTCCGAGATGAAGGTGCACCTGAACGAATACAGCAACGAGGAACTGGTGAAGGTGGCGAAAACAGGTACATGGGCTCGTTTTACACTCAACTGAATGGCTCTTGAATTTAAATGGTCTTGACTATTATTTCTACACACCTTCATTTAAACAATCTTTTTAGTGAACAAGATGCAGTTTTGCCAGCTGGACGATCGGAAGAGAAGACGAACGATGAAGTGTGAGTTTCTCTACGTGCAATCGAACAAATTGCGCGGTGGTGCAGTGCTTGAACAGTCGACATCTTTCACAGAGAAAACCGAGACGAAATCAACTCAAATGAGAACTTGAAGGAAAAGCTATTAATCAGTGATCTTAGCAGGACTTCTAACAGTTCTTATCACTGCCTCAAACAGCACTTTTAGGCTGTTATAGCTGCAGGCCTAGCTGTAGTACGTAGTAGATACTGTCACGTAGTCATAAAATTCCAAGTGCATACCGTAGTACACAAAGGTTCTATTTGTGTTCCGGTTGGTTTCACTGTAACATTCACTGTAATCTTGGAGATAAAACATTGACATGTTCAGTGCTATGAGAACAATGAAAGCTATTTTATCAGCACAGAGCTCTCTCGTTAGCATAGCGAGACACCTGGTTGCCATGTTAGTTTGCAGACTGCTAGGGGCCTGGTGTGTGTGTGTGTGTGTGTGTGTGTGTGTGTGTGTGTGTGTGTGTGTGTGTGTGTGTGTGTGTGTAGCTTTTCCTTCTCTGTTTGCATTCGCTGATTAGAGCGAAACTTAGGAACAACGTTGACCACCGCTGTGCACGCAAATTAATTTTACTCTATCAGTGACTGATTGCATTTGATTATGAAAGGAGAAAGACCCTTTTCGCCAGCACAAAGTGTTGAAACAGTTGAAGTACGTCAATGAATTTTACACTTTAATTAGGCATAATAGGTGGATTGGATCTCGGGCTCTTTGATTAGACTGGAGCAATCAAAAAAAAAAAAAACTGAAAATAAAAGCTTCAAATGTGTTTTTAAGTGCTTAAGTGATTGGCGTTTATCTGACTTCCATCATCTATTTTCACAGCAAATGATGCTGCCCTCTACAAAACACCTCCACAGGAGCCAAGGCAAAGGGATGAATTCCTGAGATGTGAGTACCCCCTCACTGTTAAATGGAATTTTTTACTATCTTGAATATAAATGTTCAAGATAACTATAATCTTTTAAAAATACTCTGCTTTTCATAAGCTTTTCATTGAATGTGGTTTTAAAACCACTTCTAGTAGGAGTGTAAATGTTGCATTTTGCACACGTAAGTATTCTCATTAAAAATATTCCAACAATGTGTTTTCATATCTGATCAGTACTGTGCCTGTGTGAAAGGAGAAGGGAGTTTCCATCCTTCTCCATCCTTCCAACACATTCCAGATTAAGATGAACCTAGTGGTGGAATGTAGTACTGCATGATAATTTGAACAATGCTACAGGAAGTCAAGCCTGAGCATTGTGGGTCTGAAAACTATACCAGAAATTATCACATCATTTTGCTATTTACGATAATTATCCTCCGGATTTCAAGAATGTAAACTCACCTACAGTGGACATTTCCTGATGTACGAGTGGAACCCTCTTGCATTGCTACTGTTTTACTCAATTTGTGGGCAGCTGACAAACGGAATCCCTGAGGAGACTTTGCTTGTGACACCATAAAAATGTGGAAATTAACCATGGGGAATGCTGACAGGCAGCACACACTGATAGAGATGCTATGGGCAGCAGAAGGCTTCCCTCGCAGTGCTGACCACAAGCCAGTCTAACTGCAACATAATAATTACATGCACACATGAATGCAAGGAGAAGTAAGCTTGAGTTAGTTAATAGTATTTTGGCACTTGTGGTATTCCAGATCAACGATATGCTCCCTCTGCCAGTGACATCATGCAAGTGTCGCATCAGCTTTGACCTGCTGAGTTGGATAAAAGCGTAGCCACCAAGCAGGTGATCTTTACTTGTGTTGCGTTTGCCTGCGTGTGCAAACATGGTGGCGGGAAGGTGTTGAAACGTGCAATGTGAAAAGCCAGAAGGCCCAGCATGTTAGTTTGGCTTATAGGAATATTGAATAACTTTTTTTTATTTAACTTAAACACATTAAAATGTTTTAGGAATAATTAGATGCACACACATGCTTGTGTGTAACTTTAAGCACTATCCCCTTTTAACTGCTGAGTAGAATGTAAGTCAATTCCATGGTTAATTATAGCAACATATATTTTACTTAATGTTTTCCATATTTTACCAGATAAAGTTGTATTTTATTTTAGTTGTTTTTTTTGCCTTCAGTGATGTTTTCACTTTTTCAGCTCTCTTCTATTACTTTGGACATTTTGTGTCAGATTGCCCAAAAGTTTTCATAGTGAATTTTATTTTTTTTTGGCAACCTCATAATGTGAAAATAAGGACGCTCGCCTCCATTTGCATCACAATAGGCCTTTATTCCCACTGAGTACAATAACACACATCGGCATTGTTTGGATATTAATCACTGTACGCCTCTAGTTCTGAGCAAAGATTAGGGAGGGCAACTTCCTTACAATCTGCACTAAATCAACGAAAACAGGATAACATTTTTTTTTTTTTTTTTTTACAGTTTGTGTTGGAGAGCTACGATTGTTTATCTTCTTTTATACTTTCAGTCCTGTATTTTCGTAAGCCTTGTTGCCAGTTACAGAACAAAGGCTGTTTAAACTTGTGAAACTAATGGTGAAAATTAATTCAAATGAAAGCATAAAATAAGCCTGTTTAAATCAATCACAATTTGTAGCGAAAGAAACGTGTACGTTTTCTTTAACGGCTCCATCACAAACATCTGGTTTTAAAGACATGGCGTGTAAATACAAGGGAAAAAATGGTTTGTGGTACAGAAGATTGAAAATGATATTAATAGGCTGAGTGGATACATTTCAGATATGGTTTGCAGACACTTAGCTTCTGTCAGCAACATGCTTTCCGCGAAAGTCATCCGAATATGAGCAGCATGTCTTTTATGTTCTAGATGCTTGTCAGCTCACTCTGGACCCCAACACTGCTTACAAACAGCTGTACTTGTCCAGAGGGAACAGGAAAGCTGCCCTTAAGAAAGAGCCCCAGTCATACAATGACAGTGCCCAGAGGTTTGACTGCCTGCCCCAGGTGCTGTGTAAAGAGGCCCTGTCTGGGGGCCCCTATTACTGGGAAGTGGAGTGGAGCGGGGAGGGGGCCGCCATAGGTGTCACCTACAAAAGCATCAAAAGGACAGGCTATGGGGACGGGTCCCGCATTGGCTACAACCGCAAGTCCTGGAGCCTGTTCTGCTCAGACTCTGGTTACTCCGCCCGCCACAACAAGGACCAGGTGGAAATCAAGGTGCCCTACTCATCACGCATCGGCGTCTACCTGGATTACACTGCTGGCATCTTGTCTTTCTACACTGTGTCTGACACCATGACCCTTATACACAAGTTCCAGGCTTCCTTTAATGAGACTCTCTATGCTGGTTTCTGGGTTTGGTATGATTCTGCCATTAACATATGCCAACTGTAAGTGCATTGTATATAGTTTGCTTAATGAAATGCCTTTGTAGAAGACTGGTGATTATGAGGTGTGTTGTGTTTGAGGATGCATGATTGTTTTGGTTGGTGAAGCCTGATAGACTAGATAACTGAATACAGAGCATCTTTGATTTAGTTCTAATTACACATTCATGATGATGTGGTGGCTTACAAATGTAAAATTTTTGAAAAGCAGAAATATTCTTTAAAATACAATTTTCTAAAGAAAGCTGTGTAATGTTTCTTTTCTTTGGTGATGGACTTTTTTGTATAGTGTATTGCCTTTACCTGCTAATATTCTGCCTTGCATTGTTAAACATAACTCCACGGCCAGTTGATATTTCCAATTTTTTGTCACATATCTTGTTCTATTAAAACCTCTGTGATTAGGTGATGATTAACTTTATTGAATAAAAGATTATGAATACAGTGTTTGAGTGTTTGTTCTGTTGAAATTTGTGCTAGAAGCAATTCCAGCTGTTTGCAGGCAGTACCAAGCTGTTTCCGTGTACGTGTACAACACTGTTTTGAGGGAACACGTGATGTGTAGCCTGCACAGATGTGTGGAGGGTGTTTGAAAAGTCACTCTCTTGTCTTCAGGGCTTTTCCTAGAAACTATTTGGTTCCTTGAGGGACCAGAGCAACAATTACAGGAAAACCACCAGCAGGCCATTTTTGTTGCCTTTACAAAGGAGAGCAGGCTTTTCTCAAAAGCTGAAAAATCTAACAGCACCACTCCAGTTCCTTCGAAATGCATTCCCAGACAGGTTGTCATTAAATGCAGTAAAATTCAATGGAAGGGTTTTGCATAATCCAAATACAGCATATGCTGCATGTTATGTGTTGTAAGAAACGTGCAGTGTGCTCAGGGTAAGCCAGTACATTACAAATGTACATTACATTTTCAAGAACTGGTAAACCAAAAGATTTTAATGATAATACTGTGGACCAGATAATCCTGTTTTTTTAGCTATCTGGCCTTGTAGGCATCTGCACTGCTCCAATATATTTTCGTATATACGCACACACGATATTGCGCATCTCTTTCTTGTCAATGTAGACTGCAAGCTACCGTTCCTTTGGCTGATTTTCTTCCAGGGTAGTCAAACAACTAATGGTTGACAGTTTGTTTTGGGCTAAAGATTTTGTACCTCTGTAAATTTTGTACCTCTGTAATTACTTACAAACAGGAAATCTGAGTGACCTGTGAAGTGCTTTAAGAATTTACTGCATGTTCATTATTATCAAAGGTAATCTTATTAAGCACCTTGAAATATAAGTAGGTCTTACACTTTTATTGATTCCTGGTCTGTAACCAATGTACATTTTATCTCTTGGAAAGTTCAGAATTTTTTTCTGGTAACCCTGGGCCTTCTCAAAAGTGTGTCACACACATCTATCCATTTTGAACCTGAATTTATTAATAATTCAAATGTTTTTTTTGGGTCATGTAATACCAAGCTACAAAATTGACTCCATTTATGATAACAGAGAGCTGTACTATTTGTTAATTTCGTGAATGGAAAGAAACTGCATTGAGAAATAATTTTTCTGAATCTAAACACAGAGATGCCTGAAATCAAAATTGTTGTACTTAAGTAAATCTTACAGATAATGAGATTAAATTATGAAAACAACCTTTTATTCGGAGTCTGACTACAGTTTTTTTTTTCAACCCAGTATGAATTTTGTGTTCCAAACAAGAATGATGGAAAACATCTAAAATTACATAATTTTTTCTTGTGGGATGATTCAAACATTTGTGTTGTTAATAGCTAACTTTTGTCGGCGAATTGTTTGTTTTTAGTGTACCTTTTTTATCACTGATATTTATGTTTACAATGCATTGTTTGAAAGGTGCAGTTCAAGTACTATTAGTGATATTTTATGGGAAATGAACCCCAACTGTCTGTGTCGTAAATCGTAAATATTTCTTCCTTGCTTTCCTGATGTGCCTTCATGTACTACAGAATTGGTTTTTATTTATTTTTTTCACTAATACGTGGCTATCGGGGAACTGATGGTATTAATTTGCCACGTACTGTGTGTGTGTGTGTGTGTGTGTGTGTGTGTGTGTGTGTGTGTGTGTGTGTGTGTGTGTGTGTGTGTGCGCGCGCGCGCGCGCGCCTTGGCGAGATATGTAATATACCAATGACACCTACAGGTTTGCGGTGATAATTTCCACGATTACTGCAATCACATATTGTATTCTGGACAACGGATAAATCTAAATAAATTTACATAACTACGTTATATAACGTAAATTTTATGATTATTTAAAATTTCCCATTATACATAATAATTATTCCTCTGGCAGAGGGATTAACACAAACGCGTTTCCAATGCCTCTTGTCCAAATATGGGAGGGATGGTCGGACCATTTCACGTCCGCGTGTTGTTTCCTCTCGGAGCGTATTTGGGCGCACACTGTGAAACGGCCGCACTAGTTTTGAAAACATGGCTGCGCCGGTAAGGCCACGCTTTGAAATTATATAATTTATATCGTTTTCCAATGTTTCTGACATTTGGGAAAAGCATAATTTTTGTAAAGCTATATAAGTACTAGTTTATAGTGCTGTTGTGTATTTTGTGGTAAATGGTTTTCTAAATAGTTTTTCTAACCAATGTGGTTTTGTTGATGAATGGAAACGGCATCGTTAGCAAGCTAGTGTTTTTGCTAATTTAGTGCTGTCTGTATATTTATGTCGTGGTTTAATTTTTGTATCATCTTTACATTTTATTTATTTAATAATTAATGTTATAATGTCGTATTTATAAAAGAACGCATATAGTAGTTACAGTATATGTTATTCGGTCGTAATATTAAAAAAGAACAGTGTAATGCTGATGTTTGCAAATAATTGATAGTTAACGAGAATTTTGTTTATGTTTGTGTGTAGCAGTTTGAGAAATAAAATGTCGTGAAATTTGGGTGATTTGCTACACGATTCCGTCAATCACAAATTTCATTAATGTACACAAGTAGTGCCGTTCTCTTTGTATTAAATGTGTTTTGAAGTATGTATATGAAGATTCTGCATTTTCCATTATAAGAGAAATAAATTTGACTGCTTAATCGGGTTACTAAGAACTTTGTTGTGGTTGGTATCTGTAGCTATGGCAACACCCAACTGATTACAAGTTTGAACGTAGACATTTATGCACATTACTTGTAAGGTAGTTGTTAACACTGGTTCAGCTATTTTATTCTTATGTTAAAATGGCTGATTTGCACCGATTTTATGGAAGTAGCCACAAACCTTTAAACAATTGCTGCTCGTGTACCGAATTTGTGTAGTTGGTTTTATTTGCAGGTGTTCGCTAACATGGTTGAATGAAACGCGGTGTTTTTGTCATTAATTTAAAGATGACGTCAACGAAGGTTCCAGAAGTTCGAGACATCACCAGAATTGAGAGAATCGGTGAGAAAGTAGTGTTAACACTGATGTTTTGTGTCCTGAGAGTTATAAAGTTTAACTACAGCATCCTGTAAATGAACCTAGTTTCGAAGGATTTCAGCTTGTCTAAAGTTAGTGAATGAGGTATATATAGTAATGGCCTTGTAGTTTATTTACCTTTCAACTGTGTAAATTGTTCAGATTAAGCCTCCTTTTTACCTCGGATTTCTGGTAATTTTACAGTGTTAAGGGCACATTAGTAGTTCTCTTTGCTGGTATAATGTGTATAATTGTATGAGAAGCAGTTGTTTTGGTTCTTGTCTTGCCCAGGTGCTCATTCTCATATCCGGGGCCTTGGTCTGGATGATGCCTTGGAGCCACGTCAGGTGAATTCCATCTTCTGATTGGTCACACATGCTGAACTGACAGGTGCTGTTCCATGTTTCACGTTCCATGTTCCATGATCTAACATGGCCACCTCCTCCATTCCAGGTCTCCCAGGGGATGGTGGGCCAGCTGGCTTCACGCCGAGCTGCCGGGCTCATCCTTGAGATGATCAAAGATGGGCACATTGCGGGACGAGCCGTTCTCATTGCTGGCCAGCCCGGGACAGGGAAGACTGCCATCGCCATGGGTACTGCCCGTGTTTCTCTCCTCGCGTCCTCGCAGGCCGCCAGTCAATTGTGGCCTCCTTCATGGCTCCTCTTTTCTCTGCCTCTCAGGTGTCGCCCAGTCTCTTGGCCCAGACACACCGTTCACAGCTCTTGCCGGCAGTGAGATTTTCTCACTTGAGATGAGCAAGACAGAAGCCCTAAGCCAGGCTTTTCGCAAAGCCATTGGAGTCAGGATCAAGTGAGTCTCGCACTTGGACTGAAATTAACACAGTAACCATGCAGTATCGTGTACCTCAGCTTTGTGGATTGCTTTTCTGATGCCATAGTACTACTAAACAAACTTGTGGCAGGTTTTTTTTTTCCAGTCCTGTAAACTATTCTTTAAATTGTACACTTGCATTTAGTACATTATTTGTGGGCAGACTAATTGTTTGCTTATAGTTGTTTGGTTTTGTTTGCAGCTTGTTCACGTGATTCTTTTCTGTGTAGGGAAGAGACGGAGATTATCGAAGGCGAGGTTGTTGAGATTCAGATAGACAGGCCTGCAACTGGAACGGTGAGTGCTGTCGCTGTCTGGCTGGTGGTCAGTTTGTCTTTGTGAAACTGGACGTGTTAATGATGGTTGTGAATACAAGCTTCTGGATTTACTGGATTTAACCAAAGTTATATGGGTTTTATACACCACACTAACTGAGACTGCAGCATTACAGAGGATTAACACTTTAAACATTTTTTTTGTCCTGTAGGGAACCAAAGTGGGCAAACTTACTCTGAAAACCACAGAGATGGAGACCATATATGATCTGGGTAGCAAAATGATTGAGAGCCTCAGTAAAGAGCGGGTGCAGGCGGGGTAAGTACACAGTCAGGGGCTCATGCTTCTCATTACAAGTTTAAATCAAAGTTTTGAATATAAAGCTGCATTGTAGCCCTGCTCTATGAAGAGTGACTTTACACTTGTGCAGGGATGTGATCACAATTGACAAGGCCACAGGGAAGATCACCAAGCTAGGACGTTCCTTCACTAGAGCTCGCGACTACGATGCTATGGGGGCTCAGGTAGGCCTGCTCGGTCTCTTCCCCTACACGTTCACACTTGGCTGCACCTGTTCCTCTGCTCAACCCTCTTTACCTGTTTTACTTTTCAGACGCAGTTTGTCCAATGTCCAGAGGGGGAGCTACAAAAGCGCAAGGAGGTGGTCCACACGGTGTCGCTGCACGAAATCGACGTCATCAACAGCCGCACGCAAGGCTTTCTCGCTCTGTTTTCAGGTCCCGCTCCTCTTTTCTGTTTGTTGTCAGGTTATTGGCAGAACTGGTCACTGGGTGGAGTTTAGGCAAGCTTAACTGTGCGTGTCTGCCGTCTGCTGTCGCAGGTGACACCGGGGAAATCAAGTCTGAGGTTCGGGAACAGATCAACGCCAAGGTGTCGGAATGGAGAGAGGAGGGGAAGGCTGAGATTATCCCAGGGGTGAGCTTGTGCTCTGACCACTCTTGTTACGTGGGTCCAGTGAGCTGACTGACAAAAACACGGTGTCTCTTTAGTTCTGCTTATTACATATTGTCCATTTGTGAAAAGTAGTGTTTAAATTCGTGTTTTAAAGATGTGACGATGTGCAGAATAGAGATCGTGTAGGGGTGGGCGATATAACCAAAATATCACATCACAGTATTTTGTATTAAAATCATGATTCATAATGTAGGTCTTTGTTTTTTTGTTTTACACTTACCAAAATGGCATATATGTTGTAATCTTAAACAGAATTACTGGTTAAATGGTTTACAAGAAGCACTTCTTGAGTATTGTAATAAATTTGTTAAATTTAATAAATTTATGTGAAATGCATGTAAAAGAAACTGGATCATTATAGTGAAAGTGCACTGAGATGATCCCATCTTTAAGCGTTGAGGGTGGTCAGTAGGGCTTGGTTCAGCAGCTCATTGTCTGTTAACCTGATTCCAGGTGCTTTTCATTGATGAGGTGCACATGTTGGACATAGAGTGCTTTTCCTTCCTGAACCGTGCACTGGAGAGCGACCTGTCACCTGTCCTCATCATGGCCACTAACAGAGGCATCACCAGGTAATATTCTCTGCTGTGAGCCCTGCCCGTGTTTCACATCTGGGCACCTGCATGGTTTCTGTGATTCTCACTGCATTCCACCATCAGGATCCGAGGGACCAACTACCAGAGTCCACACGGGATCCCCATCGACATGCTGGATCGCCTGCTGATTATCGCCACGTCGCCTTACACTGAGAAGGAGACCCGGCAGATCCTCAAGATCAGGTGAGCATGGCCTCTCACAACCCTGCATGACAAGGGCAACGCATGGACCAGCTGTGACAACAATTCATCTCTTAATTTTTTTTGATGTTTTGTTAGGACACCATGTAAAAGGTAATTTTAAAATAACATTGGTGAAAAAGTATAATGTATACCAACACTAGACGATTTTATTAAAAATTCATAAGCTTTCACAAATTATTAGGTGTTGGCATGAAAAAACAATATCAGTAATGATCTATGAAGAATGTGTCTAGTTTGCTGCAATATGGTGGTTATCCCCCCTTATCCCGCCGTTGTCTTGACTTTCGGCCAGGTGTGAGGAGGAGGATGTGGAACTGAGTGAGGAAGCCCATACTGTACTGACCCGAATCGGCATGGAGACCTCACTCCGCTATGCAATCCAGCTCATCACCACTGCCGGCCTGGTGTGCCGCAAGCGCAGGGTCCGTGCCAGAGCTTCAGTTGCTATGCCCAGTTCTTCTGACATTCATGCCCTGCCCTACTATCACCCATTCCTCCTGTCCTGCCCCGCTCATCAGTCCTGCCCCGCTCATTTTATTTTGAATTTCCCTGTGAACCATTTTCAGGAGTAATGCCCCCTGTATGGGTTTTAAAACTCACCATCCATATGATACAGCTGTGGTAGACATTTCTGATTGTGAGCAGTTTGTCTGTAACGCACAAGTTCCTGACCTGGACCATGTTGTATTTTGTCCAGGGAACTGAGGTGCAGGTGGAGGACATAAAGAGGGTTTACTCTCTTTTCTTGGATGAGTCTCGCTCCTCACAGTACATGAAGGAGTACCAGGACTCCTTCCTCTTCAATGAGACGCGTAAGTAGCCCATCAGGCCGAACCTGAATACGTTATATTTTGATTTCATCTTCATAAGTGAGACCAGGAAGACTAGTAAAAATTGTTTTTACTGCATATGTGAAATGCATGATTTTGTTCTGCTTATAGTGCAGACATACGCAAATTGTGTAACCTGTTTATGTTTGCACGTGTTTCAGAGGGAGCACAGATGGACACATCCTAATGAAGTGAATTTCTGCACCATTTTAATCATGTCTTCAAAGTATGCTGTGTCGAAGGGCCGGACTTGTTCTTCCTCATTCTACTGACCTGTGTTTGAGTGGGGAGTAGCAGTGAGAGATCCTGTTGCTCCACAGATTCTGTTTCTGGTTTTTATTTGCATGATTCTGAAGTAACCTTCTCACATGTTTTAGAAGTTATTTGGAATGTACGTTGACCACACGTGTTGTCTCCTGTCTTTAATGTCTTCTGCTCTGCTTTATACACAGAAATAAAGCACAAAAACAAATTTGGTTCTGCAGTCTTGTTTTAAAACTTTCCCACTGTGGTAAACCTTTATTTGTAATGACGTTTTGTGTGCTTTTGTGCAAAGTCATTGTTGCTGTTGCTATTAAATCCTTGAAGTACAGACGTTATGAGCAGTAAAACGAGGAATTTAACCTTTATACAGTACTTTATAACTAAACGGTCCAGCTGTATTCATTGGTGAATGTGTAATCTGTGGAAGTCGGTTGGAACTTTCCGTTGTTTTTTTCTTTTTTGAAAATCTTAATGTTGATTGGGTTGAGTCAGTGAGGATGGGTTGGAGTAAATGCAGTGTCAGGTATTACATCAAACTGTTAGCAAGACCGGTTCGAACTAAAGGGAAATGTGTTTGCTTGCATAATATGTAATGTGATTCATTGTGGTACCTTACTATATACAATGTGTATGTATGAGATCTATTGTAAATAGCTGATCATTCATGGGGTGTAATACATAACGTCTTTTTTGCATTTTGGATCAGTGTATATCAGCTGATTGAATGTTTCTGTTGGCTGTGAATGACGTGAGTAACACAGCCGTGTTCAGAGCTAAAGATGGTCATCTGTTATTGTAAAGCTATATCAAACACTATAGAACTGTATCCACAGTCGTAGAGCTATCAAATAGGAGTCCTCGTATTTGTAGAGATGAGCACGTAGTGCTGCGGAATCGCCACTAGATGGTAGTGTTTCAGTATATTTATAAAATAAACTTAGCTGTTCTGTAAATGTTGTATCGGTTCTCTAAAGCACAAGGTTTAGAAATTCTGCATGAAAAAGTATAATTACGTTTTTGTTCATTTTTGCACATGATTAACTGTTTTTTTTTTTGTAGGCAATTGTAGATCTCGTTAATAGCAACAGCATTTTAACCAAAAGTTCTTTATTGCACTCGTGTAATGATATTCTGAACTTGGATGCTTTAATTCGAAAAGACTTATTTGATTGTCCAGTAGTGCGTTTTTTCGGTTCTGGTTTAATTATAATAATTCGTCTCTGAATATTTAATTAATACTTTTTGTTTGAAAATTTTTGTACTGGATTCCTTCACATATTGAGAAAACATGAAGCAAGCCAAAAATTTTGCAGGTGGGGTGTTTTAAAAGGCATTTATAGACACGGGTCATTTGCGAGTTAAAATACATATTGAAATGTATCCAGAGGGAAAAAACGTTTTATAGAAGCCTACTTGTGACTACGAGAAGAGTCTCGGACACTGTGAAATGTTTGGGTCTACAGACCGTATTAGTAGAAAGTTTGAATGTTATGAAAAAGCCACTGAAGAAAATAGACAATCCGGGATAGTAATAAGTGTTTAGTGTAGCACGGAGTAGGGCAGCTGT
>JABJVR010014352.1:0-42613 GCA_025773905.1 Chitala chitala | reverse complement strand
GTCCCCCCCCCCCCGCCTTCCTGCTCCATCTCTCTCTTCCTCTTCACATAGCTGTGGTGAAGCAGGTGGAAGAGAAGATCATGTATGGGGTGGAACACAACTCCACCTTCCTGGAATGCAGTCCCCGGTCTCAGCAGGCCCAAATCCGGTGGTTCTTGCAGCGGCCTGGTTCTGATCACCGTGAGGAGGTACGGTTTGATTCTGGCTCTGACGGTTGGACAGTCCGCTGCCCGGTACCCAGTGCCTGTTCCATTGTACTTCAAGCCAGATGTCCCCGGTTCTGATCCTGGTCTGGTCCGGTCCGGTCCTGCTGCTCTGACGCACCAGCCTGTTTTTCACGCCATCCAAACTCCTAATCACTTTGCTGAAATAATTATTCTCATTTTCAGCTAATTTAGTCTTTTCCCCAAGTACTGCAGTCGTTAGCAGTTCAACAAGGTATGAAGCACCTGCCCCTGTTGTCTGCCTGGCCGCAACTGTCCGGCTGCCTTGGAGATGGCCATTTGTCTCGCGCTCGCCGTTGCTAATGTTTTACATTCGATTGCCTCGCTGCCACGGCAGCACGGGTGTGTGTTGCAGAAGATGGTGGTCTGTCTGGGGGGGGGGCGGCGCTGTTATACACGCAGTGGTGGAGCTTAGCGGGGCCCCTTTACCTGAGACCCCTCTGCCCAACTCCCAGTTTGTGGCCTCTGCACGTCACCTTCTCAGCACTTCTCAGACATGTCTGCATTTCCAGTCACAAAGGAGCTGTGTGCCCCCATCATCTGAGCCACGAAACCTCTTAGCTGATTTAGTCTGCTAGGAGCCACTGTGTATCGGCCTTCGGTAATTATCAGCTTTTCCAAAGCCTGAAATAAAGTGGGTTTTCAAAGTCAAAGAAAGCTAAGGTTCTCAAACAGCACAGAGGTTTGTGGAAAAAAGAGCTGGTTCTGCCTCTTTGCTTTGACATGGATATGCTTTCTGGCAGGTTCAGCTGAAGTTAATTTAGCGCTGCTATGAGTGAGCTTGCAGTAATAATGGAAGCTGAACACCATATTTATGCAGGCAGATACTGTAATAGCACTGAGCACACCGAGCCACTGGGGGTATAATATGAACAGTACACACATGTTGCTGGTTCATATTAAAGGCCCACGGTGTCTGTGAACACTCAGTGGCACCCTGTTCCCACTGAGGAGTATCCACACATCCGTCCTGCTAGCCTTCAGCTTCACGTAAAAACGCAAAATGCATTACTGCCAATGCATCACTACTGCATTGTTCGGTTTACAACAAAAGGGGCAAAGACACCGAGAGGGATTTCACTATGGAGCTAATGGAGCTCAGGGGGTCTGAGCCACGCCGCTGTGTGAATGAGGGGGTCTGAGCCACGCCGCTGTGTGAATGAGGGGGTCTGAGCCACACCGTATGCTGTGAATGTTCTTTCAGGTAATCTAACAGTGATGGCTGGTGTCCATAGATTTATATGTCATGACAAGTCAGTGGCACGACCCCGCCAGTGTCCATGGATTCATGAGTCTGTGTCAGAATACCGCCGGTATCCGTAGATTCACGAGTCTATGGCAGAATACCGCCGGTGTCCGTAGATTCACGAGTCTGTGGCAGAATACCGCCGGTGTCCGTAGATTCACGAGTCTGGCAGAATACCGCCGGTGTCCGTAGATTCATGAGTCTGTGGCAGAATACCGCCGGTGTCTGTAGATTCATGAGTCTGTGGCAGAATACCACCGGTGTCTGTAGATTCATGAGTCTGTGGCAGAATACCGCCGGTGTCCGTAGATTCATGAGTCTGTGGCAGAATACCGCCGGTGTCCGTAGATTCATGAGTCTGTGGCAGAATACCGCTGGTGTCCGTAGATTTATACGTCTGTGGCAGAATACCGCCGGTGTCCGTAGATTCACGAGTCTGGCAGAATACCGCTGGTGTCCGTAGATTTATACGTCTGTGGCAGCACACCATTCATGTGTAGCTCCAGACTTACTTCATTATCTGTGCAGACAAAAGTATGCGTTAATTACAAAGGAAGCCTTTTTAGCAGGAGTCCTGTACTCTGTCTGCTGATCTAGGGTTAGTTAGGTATCGAGGCTCACAACTGTTCAGAACATAAGGCGTGAGCACGACACACGATGATACCGGATGCCATTATGGCGCAGCTAGGAGAAGGGCTGTTTGGGTTTGGGGTGGAGCGTTTGTGGCAGCTTGGAATGGTGTGGCTGTGAGGATGTAGGGGCTCACATGCATGATGAAGATTTCCCCTGGGTGGAGGAGGGGCTTGGCATGGACCCCCATCCTACACACAAATACAATGGCAAGAACGTAAAAACTCCCTACTGTTTAACTGTGTTTTAAGTGCATGTGTGCGTCTGTGTGTGTGTGCGCGTGTGTGTGTGCGCGTGTGTGTGTGCGCGTGTGTGTGTGCGCGTGTGTGTGTGCGTGCACACGCCACATGTAAAATGTGCCGCCCATGTGGTTGTGCTTAACATTCTCACTTGTTCTGCTCTGAGGAAAGCACAAATGTCTCAAAGCAGAGCTGTTCAGACAGGGTTTATGCCGTGGCCTGATTCCTGCAGTAATTGTTTTGCAAACCTTGTGAACTGTTTTATTGTCTAGCTGAGATGAGGTGAGGAGGGCAGTTTACACGTTTATTCTGGAAAAACTACAATTTGTTGTGTTTATGTTTTTAATAAAATGCTGGCAGTGCCCAGGAAAGTGTGATGTAGCAGCTGATCTTGGTGTTTTTGGTGTGTTACTATGCATAAATTGTTGGATTAGTGTTAAGCAGCCTTTTAAAGAAGCATCTTTTGAAGTGATTGGGTCAGAGGAGGCACGTGTGTGTGTGTGTGTGTGTGTGTGTGTGTGTGTGTCTCTCTTGTGTTCTTTACGATGTGCTGAAAGGACACCCTTTCTTCAGTAATGCTCCCAGCTGTTCTTATCGGTTTCCTGACGGCGGTATCACATCTTGAAGGACGTCGTTTATAAAGGCGTGTCTCACACAGGAACACTTCCTGCACTGTAATAAATTCTCCGGGCCGTGACGGTGTGGCAGGGCGGCCATGTTGCTCGCGACCCAGTCGTCGGCGGTGATTAATAGCCGTCCTGTTTAACTGCTTCCTTTATGTTCATCTTTCTGAATCTTGTACAAAGCCGTGGGTTTGTCCTCGTTATTGATCGCAAAGATAATTGATGGTGAGGCGATGGCACCCGTGCCGGGGGGGGGGCGAGGACAGGTTGAGGCATGGGGCAGTGATTTAGTGGGACGTCAGGACGAGCCGGCCGGCTGGGAATACAGGCCCCCCCCCTCACTCCCACTCGTTGTCCATTTTCACACTCATTTCACAGTTGGGAAGTTCAGCTTCCATTCCAAGATGACCAGCTTTTGAGTGTGTTCCAGACCCAAAGTGTGTGTGTTGGGGCCTTTTATTTGTGTCTTTCTCTATCTGTACCACCTCAAGGTTGCCTGGTGTGAAAGTGCACCGCCACACACCTGCAGCCCTTCCTCAGATGAGTGGGACGCCCTCCCCGGCCCTTTAAAGACACCAGTTCCCTTCAAGGTGTCCTCATAAACGATCTCCTGCATCAAAACAGCCCAGTGAACTTAACTGATGAGTCACACAAACGAATGTGTTTGACGCAATCTCGATGTGTGCGGCTCCGTACCCGTGCCTGTCCGTATCCACCCCCCTCCTGCTCACATGGACGGGCTGCAGTTCAGGTGGGTGGAGCTGAAATGGAACCTTGGAATAAAGTTGGAATAACGGAGAGTAGCGGGTGGAGTGGTGGGGGGCTGTCTGTCTGCCATGCTTTGGCAGCTGCGTGTGCTATCGCCGCCACTGATCTCCCTGACAACGCCCCCCCCCGCCACCTGGGACGCTCACAGAAGGAGTGCAGATCTTTATCGGGATCTAGCCTGTCATCTGTGTTGTCCCGTTGCTCAAATCCCTGCTCTGGGCTCATGGCCAGGTAGCGAACACGTGAGGTACAGCCGCACTGCCGCCTCCTGACGATCCGTGTGTGTAACGCACTACACGCTGCCCCCCCCACCCAATCCACCACACTTTCTGTATATCATCTCATCAGCCGCCGGGTGTCTGTTCCACAGCTGTTTGCTTTGGACCATAAAGATGGATCGTCCTGGAGCAGCTAGGGGGTCTGCGCCCACCTGGGTGTCCTACTTCCTCAGTGCCCCCCCCCCCCCAGCTCATCTCCCGACAGCGGTAATATAGTGCTGCTAATTAGGACCATACTGTGTCCCAATAGCACGTGAAGTGTTTGACCCCCTGTGTTTATGGCACAGGTTTATAGAGCCCTAATATGTTTAAGAGATTTATACCTGGGCTGACATGACCTTCATGTGGTCCTCCTGGAACCAAAACGAAATGTTCAATGTATGTTTGTTTTATGAAGAAAAAAAAAAACTCGGAGGGTGACGCAGGACTACCGGTGTGGAGTTGGGCTGAGAGATGGCACGTCTGGCGGGATCCCTCCACGTAGTGCTGAAGACTCGCCTGTGATCTCCGTCTGGGCACACAAGAGCCTTTGTGTAGCACACAGGGTCCACGTGGTCATGGTGCCAGCCGGACTGTGCCAGGGACACACCGAGCGACCCGACACCACGAGCTCTCGGATGCACACAGCCGGTGCCGCCGTTGGCTCCTGCCGCGTTCCCCGTGGAGGTGACGGTGCACCCCAGGCGTGGGCGTTCAGGAACTGAAAGGTGCTTAGTAACAGCTCCGCTGACTGCTTTGTGGCTCTGGTGTTTTAAACAGTCGTTCCTTTGTTTTCCACACCGAGCTCTCCGAAGAAGCTAACGCCTAGCAGCCCCACTTAGCGAAAAAAGGTGCCCGTCCCAAAGGTCATCCTTCTCTTAACAAAGGAATGTTTACACACGAAGGTTCGTGTTTGTAGAACTAACTGAAAAGGCGACGTTTGTGACTGCTGATTTATGGCGAGCCTTTATTGCTTGAAAGACACCCGTGAAGTGTGGCTTAGCAGTGACCGATGGATCTAAAGTAGAGAGCGTCTCCGGTTTGGGCGTGCGCCGTTTTCTTCAGCTCCTGAAACGGTGTTGTTTTTAGCCAGTAAGGGGAACACAGGAGGAGGGGGGAAACTGGGTTTAAAGCCAACCCCTCCATTTCTCCGTCCTTGGTTCAGAATTTATTTCGTCTTTCCATAATCACCTTTGGCTCTCAGTGTGGTATGCTTTGAAGACGCTCCTTCTGTCCGCACCCTTCCACACAGCTGTTACGTTTTAGGCCCTGACAGGTCCGTCACGCATGTTGACCTGGGAAATCCACGTGACCCACCCTGAGGGAGGCTGTTTCTCCTACTCAGTGCCACTGGTTGCTTTTTCGCCGAGGCCCGTGTGACTAACATTCAGGAGATATTCCCGCATGTTCCTCCAGCTGCACAGGTGGAGTCAGACCTATAAAACGCTATATGGTCATGTGATCAAAAATGGCAGGCGGGGGAACCTCGAATGATGTCATCAAACACGTAAGTAGCTCTAGGGAATGAGGTGACTGGTGCTGTTTCGAGCTGCAGATGTGCTGAACCAATGTTCCTCACCTTCTTGGTCACACGGTCCGTGTTCAGTGAGATGCACATAAGCGTCCCAAGCGTGCTTGTGACCAGGCTCTCCATCTGCAGGTAGTGCCGGACGACAGAGTGCTGAAGACAGGGCTGGGACTCCTGCTACGCTCCGTGCAGCACAGCGACGCAGGGCTGTACCACTGCGCAGCGCAGGAGCACAGTTTCAGTCGGACGCTGCTGCGGGTCACCCTGAGGGTCATCGAGCACGGCCAGGTGGGCCCACGCCCAGGCCGCACGGAGGAGGCCGCCGCGATGGCCGCAGAGGCACGCCACTTGTACAAGGACTTCCTGGGGCTGATGAGCTCCGCCCCCGAGCACACAGTGGACAGGTACTGTGAGCAGGTGTGGCTGCGAGAGCGCAAGCACAGACAGAGGAACCGGGCCCCCGCCCCCGGCAAGTGGAAACACCTCCAGGAGCTGAAGAAGAGCCGCAACCGGAGGCACCACGGCCACGGCCACGCCGAGCAGCCGTGAGGGAGGCCCGCCCGCAGATCGCGAGGACCCGGCGAGGCGTCCCACAACACCAGAGCTTTGGATCGTTAAACAGAAAACTGACTCTGGCCCCCAGCCGTGTTGCAATAAGTGATGAAAATATTCATGTTAAATATGTGTACATAGTGCAGCTGCCTGTACAGGTGAAAGTGCAGAAACTGTATGTCTGCTGGCTTTCTCATCACTCTACTCAAACTGTTTGATGCCGTATTTTATTTTTGTACAAAGCTTTTACAGTATTTTCTTAACTTTTTTAATCAGTATCTAGATATTTATATTTGTATTACTCTTTTAGTTACCATAGTGGTAAGTAATTTTAATTTAGTAGAATTTTATCCAAAGTCTTGTTAGGAAATTTGAACTATATATAAACATTTCATGGAAGACACGGTGTATTTACTGGTGCATTCGCTGTAAATGCTGGTGCTGACTGAGGACACTTTGAGTTGTACCTCAGAGTAGGGTTAAACTGACAAAAAACTGACAATAAAAATTATACGTTTGGTGTCTGAAAGTATTTCGGAACCAGATCGGTCTGCGGCGCAGCAGAGCTGAGTTCATCACGTTCCAGAAAAATCGAGTGAACAAACCAGCCTTTTGCACCGTCTGAGATGAGAAGCACAGAAGTTAGAGACTGTGGAGCCGCTTGCTTTCCTGACGCTGTATATTTCTGTAATAATGTATCACTAATGTCATGTTTCTGAATAAACATATTTAAACAACTGAAGTGTGTGTGTGTGAGTGAGTGTGTGCTGCACGCGTGGTGAGTGCTGTGAGCTGTAACACACCACAGAGACACACACCAAAGGAGAACCCGGTCAGTCCCCTTTGCATAACTTCCAGCACTCTGAAATAAGAGTTCTTCTTTTCGGACGGTAAACCTTAATGTCACGTCAGGTTCTTCCTCATCTGCTCTGACTGAGGTTCTGAGCTTCACCATCATGGTAGCAGCACCTGAGCAGGTTATTTCAGGGAAATGGTTCTGGGTTTGTTGAGCAGCAGAAAGGGCAGACTTGGAACAAGCCGTTCATGATGGTGTTGTTTTGGACAGCGAAGGAGATTCACCGTGACGTACGTTCGTACACATCTCCTCTGTTTTCTGCACGCTCTTACTGTTACTTTAGTATTATTGCTTAGTTAGACTGCTGAGTGTTTTGAGATGTTCCTCAGGCAGAACCAAGAAGGAATGTTGGTGATAAGCTTGTGAACTGAGGGCCACTGATGATCATGCATGACAACCAGTGTGGAGAAAGTTCTTCATGGCTTCAGTGATGCACCTACTGGAGGTGAAGAAGGTGGGTGTGTTTCAGAAGCGACAGGTCTGGTAACAAGAACCGTGATTGTAAGGCAGGACCAGAGTAGCCGATGGCTGCTTTAAACCCTCCGGGGAGCGACAAGAGCTACGTGTGAATTTCACTAATTCACAACCATGGCCTCGGTCAGTGCCGACAGCCTGCTGTTGTGTGTTGTCACGGAGCCTGAAAGGGGCCGGCTTTGTCCATTCATCACAGAACAGCAGGCCACACTCACCTGAACTTCTTGTACAGCACCATTATGAGTGTGCGGCAGTGACTCTCTGTAGCCATGGCGACGAGCCTAAACAGGGCACCGTGAACATCACTGTGAGTTACTGACAGAAAGACATTTGAAAAATTTCTCATACATTTTTGAGGCAATTAATATTTTAACTCTACATACCTTATTGATTTCTTCTTGAACTGAATATGGTGTTATTAAAATTCCTTAGTCAACATATTTCAGCATGTCTTGAATGTAATTAAATTGTAACGAGATTGCTTTTGGTGTGCTTTGCAGTGGTTAAGTGGGGATGTTTGGTGTCAGAAATTCCTTTGAGTGTTCATTCATTTCCTGTTAGACTAGCATCCTGACTGCATGGAAGACCTCCACGCTGCGAGTCATGGGAATCGGTGACAGACGTGTGTGTCGGCGTGCGTCTGATCTTCGTTTGGGGCTGCTAGCGTGTCAGATACCTCCCACCAGAGGGCGTGACCCAGCAATAGCACCACAGGCTGGACTCTTAGAAGTCCACAACATCCGCCTAATAAAAAGTAGGTCCTCGCCTTCATCTTATATGTGTTTCCGATGCACGGATGTTAGCCGTTTTCCCAGACGCTCTTATACCTGCAGGGATGTGTCACACGATACCTTCTTGCGTGTATAACTGCAGCTTGCGTGTACGTTTGGGACCTCGGTCTGGCTTATTGTGTAAGCTGTGTTTTTATAATATGGTAATAAAACAGCTAAAATGCGATATATATGCGCAGCTGCGCCTCTCAGCCAGCTTATTCCCTGCCAAAGGCTTCTTTCTTACATGGTGCAACTATTGTGGGACCACAGACAATTAATGCTCGAACTTCTCTGTTTTCCTGAAAATCCTGGAGCTTTTTGTAGCTTGTAATATTGCCAGTTTTCTCATGCGCCACAATCCGGTAAATTAGTCGAATCTGTTGGTTGTTTAACCTCATCATATTGGTTGTTTTTGTTTTTAAAATGCACTTATGTCTTTTAACAATGTTATAAATGTTTCAGCCAACACATGTCAGGTTTGAGTTGAATAGGTCACCTGCAACAAAATGAAATGTTAGAATGGACATGCCGTGTCTCTGTTTAGTGATTAAATGCTTTTTTTCCCGTTCCAGACTCTAAACAGATTTTAATGTTGGAGTACATGAAGACAACAGTCTGTTCTGTTATGTGGTGCTAATGCAGGAAGATCTCACTGAGGTCATCAGGGAAGAACGAGAATGAATAAAAGTGAAATAAATTGGTAACTGAAGTTGGGAGCAGACAGAAGCTCTCTCTGTGAAGCACAGATCTTGCAGTTCTCTGAAAGGTTTGCCGACCTGGGTCCTGTGGTGCTACATCTCCACACAAGCTCACCGTAGCAGCGCCTCGTTTCACTTTCCTGACCTTTCACATGCCATCGTCTCACGTGTCGGAAGACGTGGGCCATAAAGGTGAAAGTTCAGAGAGCGGTGACAGGTGTGGTGGACCTGTGCACCAGAGTAGCCTCACTGCAGGTGTGGTGGACCTGAGCACCAGAGGAGGTTAGACACCTGAGCACACTGTACCTGTGCATCCCTACGGAACTGGCGTTAAGGCCGCACTGGATTAGAAGCATGAAGGGTCATCAGGGGTCAGAGGTCGTGCACTGTAGTCATCTCGCCACATTTACAGGAGCTGCCCTCAGAGTCAATGATGTGGCTCCGTCTCTGTACGCCATGGAGATTCTGTGACCTGAGCTTCTGTTTAGCATTTTCATCAATACTGTATTACCCTGATCACACTAATGTAAATCAGCACATTACTGTATTACCCTGATCACACTAATGTAAATCAGCACATTGTCAAAAATGTGGCAGATGTATGTTTTTTTAATGAATCTGCCACATTCTCTGAAAATGTTTTTTTTCTCAGCAGCTCAGAAGATTCACAGTGACTCTTTTGGCAACAAAGTCACTGACAGCAATATTACTGAAATTCTTTGGTTTTGAGGTTTTAGTGTGGCATCCTTGTTCATGGAGGTCCCCATTTCCACCCAGAAGCATGGTTTGTAGGACTGCAGTTCTGCCAACGAGCAAGGGTGTCCCTGATTGTTGGACACTCCTCATTCCTACATTCTCGTTATGTAACGCCGTGAAATTCTTTTACAACTTCCTTTGTTTACAACAAAGTTGGAATCACACTTGTGACTATGAAAGTGCATGTTTCTTACTCAAGAGATTTTTTTGAATTTCCGACCTCTCAGTCCAATCTGACTCAAGCCTTATAGACAGATTCTAGGGGGGCCATCCATCCATAGGGGGTGCCACTGCACCGATTGGTAGTGGAATTGGTTACAATGTAAGGGGCACCAGCTAAAATCTTGCCTAGGGTACCAAATTGGCCAGGGCTGGATCTGGGACTCAAGCCAACAAACACATAGAAGAAGCTCACCTTGGCTGAGTCTGTCAGTGACAGATAAGGTCACCACGTTAGCTTTGACCAAGGGGCAGTGTTCGAAAGAAGCTTAGCTGGAGTGTTACAGTGGAATTTACACCTGTCAAAGAGGGCAGGGGCAGTGATCAGTCAGGCACCAGGATCAGCGGGTGTCAAGGAGGGCAGGGGCAGTGATCAGTCAGGCACTAGGATCAGCAGGTGTCAAGGACTGACAATGTGCTGCTGTAACACATGGCTGTAACATCGCTGTAACACATGGCTGTAACACATGGCTGTAACACATTGCTGTATACACAGTGTAACACATCGCTGTAACACATCCCTGTAACACATCACAGTAACACATCCCTGTAACTGATTAGTCTTTTTGTCAACGAAGCCTCTGCTAGGACCTGTAAGGTTGTGGTAACAACCACTCCTGCAAGGGCAATATCAGTTCACCAGAATTTCAGCTCCACTTCCTCAGAACCAAACACACACACACACACACACACACACACACACACACAGTGGGAGCAGAACTCACATGAGAATGAGCAGCCTTGCAGAGAGAAGGTCAGGCTGCCGTTGAGGCTGTAATGTGACCAGGGCACTGACTTGGGTCACTCAGCAAGAGGCCCTAAGAACACATTTCTGTTGGATGTGTGTTCTCTGGTGCATCTGGAGAGGCTTCACTGTAGCCTCTGGCAGCCAGAAATTGTTGTGTGGGAAGGAAGGGTTTTAGCATGCTATGGGCTGGAAACCATGGCGTCTTGCTCAAGGACACACCTGGTGGCTGGGCTGTGAATCGAACAGCAGGCTTCTGTATCCCAGATGCTCTACCCGTTGTGAGTGACCTGAGAGATTCTGATGCTCTACCATCAGAATGTATTGAGCTACCAGACCGCCACAATACATTAATACTACATGACTCCACCCACCAAGCTGAAAACTGCGAACAAACTAATGGGGTTGTTCTTGCACAATTCTCTCCAGTTTTCCCAAACCCATATCATTTCCAGTCCTGTGTTTTCACTCTCGTTTGTTCCACCCAGCTGGTAAAACACAACTGCAGTATTTGCCCACCTTTAATAAGTCAAAAACTTTTTGGAGAGATCGTCAATTTCTTTTGAAACTTAGTATTAATACTGGTCCAGAATTAAGTTGTCACCACACATGACAGAAAAGAATGATTTTAAACCTCAGCCCTCACTTTGGAAGTTTTCATAAACACATTATTACAGAGCTATTATGTTTATACAGATGTTCAGGTTGTCAGATGTCAGTTGGAGCTTCTGTGCCTTTTGTGAATGGGGAGGGTGTCTTCCACGATGCTGCTTTTTGTTGTTGGTGGCCTGAGGCCAACAGAGCAGAGGTATGCAAGTTTGAGGAGGAAGCAGTTGTTTGTGGAGTAGCTGTAATAACTACCTGTGCAAACGACATCTGATTTACACACTCGCTCACTCGTGAGTTATGTGAGGACATGTAGATCCTACCAAAGAGTCCTGACTGATGTCTCAGGTGGTACGAGCGATGTCTCAGGTGTGTAAGCGCCGGTGGATTGTGACAGGTTCACATAGGGGTCTTGTGCCTGCTCCTTACTGACTAGCTCTTGTTGGAGCACTGCGTGAAGGTGTGTCGTGAGGCATCCCTACAGGAAACGCCTGAGGACTGTTTACTTAGACAAGCGCTTTTTGTCTCATTTTGTATGTTTCCTGAGCCTGGTGGTCCTCCTCACGTCAGCTCAGAGAACCTGCCTGTACTTTCACATGGTGTTTCTCCACAATGGACAAGAACTTCTAAACTAGATTTAATATTCATGACTGCTGTCAGAAGGTCAGAGGTCATAGCACATTTTTCAACATCCGTGTGTGGAAGTGAAAATCTGGCTGAGTGGCATTATGTTTGCAGTGTCAGTGCTCATGGGAATTCTACATCCATAACTTGCAGATAAAACCTCTTCAGGTGATCTTAGCTCATAGGTTGTTCAAGCTTTAAGTCTACATGAGAATGATCTTGTGGAATTCATACATAAAAGGTCTTCCATCGTTTTGCTCTGCACAGCAAACTCAAGATATTTTCTGAGATTGAATTAACAATAATTAGATTATTGTTACATATGCAAATAAACAGTGCGGTCATGGTATTGTCTCAGACTTTAAAAGAATACACGATGTGCTTGTCTCAAGGTTAACATATGGTATTAAATCAAATTTTTTTTTTAACAATTATTGTTAGCATGGTGTAGAGTACACACTTTTTGGATCTCCGTGCATGAATGCACGTTTGCTAGCACATTAAACCAATGGTACATTCGGTGGTATAGTTACGTACTTGTCATGTTTTTGTCAAAGAATTTAAAGGCAATCAATCTAAGGCGTTCTCCTTTGTCAGAAATATCGGCTATTTCACATATTTTATGCAAAAGTTTCCTGGCAGTGTGGTTCCTATATTCAAATATAGATAGTGAGAGTTTTGGCTAAACTCAGACCTTCTCTGTGACGGTCCTTATTGTCACCTGACCTGACTTAACCCTGCTCATCACCACATTATAATGTTCAGAATATTTTCCCCCATTAAAAAATAATGAACTGTATTCTTGTAAAAATAACTGGGGCCATCTGTTTTGTGCTCTTAGCTAATGGCTAATAAACAAATGTTTAATGTGTTTTTCAGATTTTCTTTTGGGGGGGGGGGGGTTGTATACTCATACCGTTGATCTACCAATAGCAGCTGTGACTGCTGAGTACCCGTCATTAATGGGTTGTCAGGCTGCAGATCTGTTTTGTTCTCTTTTACAAACTGAGGTCAGCTAAACCATTTTGTTTAATGGTTTGCCCGGACTGTGATAGCATGGATTTCATTGTTGAGAGTCTGAAGGAAGGGCTTTAGAACATCTCGTTAAGGCGAAGTTTCTGATTTGCTTTTCAAACATTCTTCATTTCTCATAACACGAGAGTGTGAGGTGAGAAGTGAGAAAGATGATGTGCACGAAAGAGAAAGCCTGGCCAAAGTGAGCAGGAGAGCACTCCAGCTAAGCACTGCGTGAAGCCGTCTGAGGACCAACACCGATCGTGTGTCAGAATGGAAACATATTGTGCCACATTAGCTGTTGATATAAACCAGTGGATTGTGGGTAACTGGAGCTGTAGAGCACTTGGAAAGCAGAAGAAATAGGTAGCGTTGTGGTTTAGACGGAGACGTGTACCCAGAAGGCTTGTGGTATAAAGGTATTTCACCTGAGTTGATGCAATGAGTCACTAACTGAGGAAATGAGTGACTTTTTATTCTTTTTTACCAAAAGTGTTAAATGTGAATACTTTTGTTTTCAAAGGACATGTTCTGAATTCCATCACACTATAATAATATAGAACGTTGTTCAGCTGTGTTCGGAGGGGGTGGGCCCCTGTCAGTGTTTCACTTTGGTCCTTTTTTGGCGAACTTCAGGTTACTGCGGACCGAACGTAGGTCCACAATACTTCAGTTAAGCTGAATCCACATAGTCCTTCACAGAGGTCGTTATCAAGGGAGCACGGTGGTCGTCAGCACATTGCGGGGGTGTGTGGGAACTCAGGGAGGGGTGCTCGCGTTGCCAGAGTCAGCAGGGTGCTGGGCTCTTGACGGGGTACTCAGCACTTAGCTGAACGCTGTTTGTGTAGGACTAAAAGACGCTGTCTGTCCTTGAGACAGCATAGTCAATGCTGAAAGCTGCCATGTGCTTCAGGGCTGGGTATAATACAAGTGCCAAATACAGGTTAATTGGTTTTGCTGTTGTGCTGGAACCGATTAAAGACGGATTGGTGAACCAACCCTGAGGCAAAGGCAGCCATTGCAGCAGTGTTTAAAATGAGGCCGTCGTCTGTCTGAGCCGACCTGAAGGAACCGCTGTGACCTTTCACAGCCCTGCTAACAAGACCCTGTGTGAGTGACCTGAGACATTCTAAATTTTGAGTTACTGGTATAATTCATTTAATGTAGCCCTGAAGCTGATCGTAACTTACAAAAATTAATATTTCATGCAGAGATAATACAGATCTTTCCCCATCTTGTATTTTCCCTCTGGCTTTTTTCATGATCAATTGGTAATTGAGACACAGAAGAAGGTAATTAACTTATAGTTTTTCCTTGAAAAATTTTTTTTTGTCTCATATTTTATTGAAGCACCCTCCTATTTCAGGTAATATCGTTTATAGATTTATTACATTTTGTACTGTTAAAAAGTTTTAAAATGAGGTAAAATGATGGGTGCAGCGTCCGTTGATCGCTCTCTTTGAGTTGGCTGCAGAAGTGCAC
This sequence comes from Chitala chitala, assembly GCA_025773905.1. Lineage (NCBI taxonomy): Eukaryota > Metazoa > Chordata > Actinopteri > Osteoglossiformes > Notopteridae > Chitala > Chitala chitala. The sequence goes on along the minus strand of JABJVR010014352.1, from coordinate 28,299 downwards.
CCATATCCAATGTGAGATTTTTATTGGTTATAAAAAACACAAATATGCACATACACGGGGGAAAGTGAACCGAATGGAAACATACAAAGTATTAAACATGGCGGTAAGAAGACAAATTGCAAATGTCAGATGGGTGGTCTCAAGGTTATTCAGACAAACTGGAGTATTACTGTTTTTCATGGCCTTTTGAGACAGGATATGGCAGGAAGAATCAGAAAGCCACAGTGGATTGTGGAAATAAAGCTAAAAAATGTGATGATTAAAGTGTGTTGGAACCAGCCTCAAATCCTGGAACATGCAAGTTAGTTTTAACCAGTTGGGAGCTGGAGAATGGACCACATTATCCTCCCTTTCTGCTTATGAAATGAGCCCATGTGAGGGGCTGAAACGACCCATATGATGGCAGACTCCCTGGCATCCTCGTTCCTGTGGTTTGTCTGAAGCAGCTAACGTAGACACGTCCTGCAATCACTGCTCCGACTTCTGCTGAGCAAAGCCCACACACAGTCCTTATTTCATTACAAAGTGCTTTGGGTGTCTTAAAAAGTGCTATACATGTGAAATGTTCATTTTCATTATATTTCATAGTGGCAGAAATAGGAGCAGAGTCGGCGGGGTGGTCCTAGGTAAACGCCAGTGTGAATTTTACCAACGTTTCCACTGCTGTGGAGGGCTAGTTGTTAAAATATGTAAGATGCCTCTTTTAGACCGCATGCAGCTCATGCCTTCCTCACTCTTTGTTCAGCAGGAGCGATCAGCGTCTTCGCCGGGGTGCCAGGATGCGTGCTTGGGTTCACAGGGGCAGGGTGATGCACGGTTAACACAGGAAGTGATGCCAGTGCTACAGGTGTCTCTGCTCTGTCAGGTGAGTACAGCATCTAATTTAAACTGAAATTTAATTTGACATTTCACAAGTCATACTGTTATGCCAGGCTGACCTGAGGCAGTCTAAAGACACTCAAAATAATATTATTTTCACCACAGAGTAGCTCCACTGTAAAATATTAGTTTGTTCACTTATTCATACTTTATTAATTGACAGTGCTAGAAAGAGCGATATGACTTTAGGGGGCATGTCTTGATGTGTACAGACCCGGAGGAGTTTTTGTGATTCATGTGAAAAATGCACCAAGACTGGTTCATTTGAAAATGTGCTATTGAAGATTCTTCATTACAGACCTGTTATAGAGTACATTCTTATCCTTTTTAAAATATCTTTCATATTGTGAATTTTGCTAATTAAAGAACAGCAAAGAATATCTCCCCTGAAGTTCTGTATGTAGAACTTTCTAGAACCTCTGTGTTCCCTCTGCCTGAAAAATGAGAGAGTTAACGTTTCACACTGCCCATCTGATGTGACCATTCATAGCATCTCAGTATCGTCTAAAATAATTTCGCAACAAAACAAAGAATTTGATAGACTTTGTTGCTCTGATATGTGGAGGTCAACTTGATCCAGTAATTTCTCCTGGAATTGAAGTGCAAATATAAATTGAAATCGCTTGCGTGGCATGGTGCCCCAGCGGGCGGCATTACTGCCGCTCACTGCCAGGGTCCTGGATTTGAATCTTGTTGTCGGCGCTGTGTGCCAAACCTGTGTGTGTAGTTTGCATGTTCTTTTTGTGTTTGTGTGGGTTTCTTCTGGGTTCCCCTGTTTCCTCCAACAGCGCAAAGTCAGCAGATTGGCCACCCTTAGTGTGTGTGCGTGTTTGTGTGTGTGTGCTTCCTGCTAGCACCCTGGCCTCTCTGGGATATGTGGGATTTGGCCAGTGAAGGCTCTGTTCAGGATAAGTGGATGGAGAATTGATGAATTGATAAAGGCCCTGGCACGGTATCATAGACTAATCCAGGCCTTTCAAATTCCACGTGGTGTTTCTAAGTAACCTCACTGTTCCTCGTCATAAAACAGTTGTGTCCCAGTCTTTGTATTTAAACATCTTGTTTAATACATAATGCTTTTTATAGTTTGTTGTTTGTAACATAACTGAGTTTTTTAAAATTCCTCTCAGTGTCGTTGATAGTTTAATGTTTTATTTAATTGTTGGATGTAATTAATGATGGATACAGGTCCTATCCTTGGAGCAGGATCAAACGCAAACAGGCGTACGGTGAGGAAATGAGGTGTCTGTCATCAGAGAAGCGTGCTGCAGAAAGACTCTCTTCTTATCACCACGGAGACAAGTGCTGGGTACCAAATATTCACAGCTGCACATGACATAACTAAGGCGACTGTGGGAGAATTGGATGCAGAGTCGTTTATAATGGAAAAGGGATAGATTATTAGTTCATGTCAGATTATGGTGTGGATATACGGCTATTATGCTGTTTTGTCTGAATGAGTTGTACAGAACAGTTTGTAGTAAATACGAATGTATTTGTGCATAATGGTGGTTTATGATGTGTGCAGTACATCGCACGAGAGGTTATATTACCGAAGTGCTCTCTGACGTCGGCGACTTGTGTGTCATCTTTACTTCAGTACCACATTAAAGGTTCACATGTGGGCATTGAACTAAACCCTGCAGCAACGAAGGAGCAGTCCAGAAATGTCTAACTTGCATTTTGCAGTTTGATGTATTACAAACAGCAGGCTAAGTGTTTGAAAAGTTTTTACTTTTATCTGTTTGTCTGCTGTGATATGTTGATATTTTCAGAAACCATGGATAAACAGAGGCTTAGTGAAATGAAGTGCACTGAGAACTATTTAGAGCTGAAAATGCTATTTGGTTTGGATTAAAATTTAGTGCAGAATTACTTTTAGTAATCAGTTTAAAGGACTGTTATTTTTGTCATGACATATTACTTACAAAAAGTAGTTTAATTTTAAAAGAAAAGCTAGGTTGCATTTGACTTTAAATCACCTCACCCAGACAATTTTTAAAATGGTTTTTTTCATATTCATAGACATTCATAAATCAGTTTATTATTCCGATTGAGAAACTACTGCTTAATACACACCTTTGTGTACAGTAGATAATGAAGGTGAAATGCTGATATGAATCATTTTCATACATCAAAAAATTGTGCCAAAACTTGCCATGTAAAAAACATGCGCATATATTTTGGAATTAATTTATAGAACCAAGTATGCAGTGAATTTATTTTAATGCGTGGTTTAAGGGTCTTCTTCTACTGCAGAGGTAATTTGATAATAGGGGTTGCTTCTGTTGATTTCAGCCCCCCTCCCCCATAAAGACACACACACACAGACACAGACACACACACACAATTCTACCAAGTGAGAAGAATTAAATTTTCAATAGATTACCCTGTCACCATGGAGTGGTGGAAGTGAGGTCACAGGTGCGAGTGGTTTGGTTTCCGTACTGCCCTCCTGACATCCCAGCATCATGGCTGTACGATGTTAGCCCGCTCGAAGCGTCCTCTGATGGAGTGATGAGAAGCGGCCTACCTCACCTGAGCAGGTGTTTGCCATAGCGTGTTGGTAAACAGGCAGACAGCAGACACCTCCAGATCGCTCCAGATTGGAACTAAGACCGAAGTGTGTTAAATCGCTTAGCCACACAAAGCTAAGAAGATAGCCATCTTCATTACGTGTGTGTTGTCTGGTTTGGAAACTTCACAGACAGGGATTAAAAGGGAATGGAGGATAAAATTGCAGTGGCTCTTATTGGTGTTAGCACAGACTTGTGGGTTATTCGACTTTTTCAGTATTAAATTCGTAATGTTATTTTTCTATTTTCCAGCACATGGTCTGTTTGTCACTGTGTGAACCGTGATGGTGTAGTGTGTGTTTTCTGTTGGGTTTAATGGGCACACAGAGGATACGTGTGTCTAAGGGCTGTTCTGCAGAAGAAAACCGAGCAGAAGGGTTCAGAGCAGCACTGGCACTCACATCAGCACTCACGTCAGACCTGAGTCCCGTACCAAACCCCCCCAGCATCTACGGCCCCATCAGGAGCTGAGCCCCTGGACACACTTCCACAGAGTGGCGGCAGCTTGGCGGTAGGAGCTGCAGACGGTGGCTTACCGCTGTCCCACATCGCTGTTGATGGGTTAGTGTGTGCCCCCCCCAGTGTCGGTGAGCCCTCTGGCTGACTCGGATGCGTACCACAACTTGCGCTGGCCCCTGCTTCACACCATCCTGTGTGTGTGTGTGTGTGTGTGTTTCTCTCTGCTAGCACACACCGGATTTGTGAATTAGTTTTTTCCTCAGTCTGCATTGGCTAACGCATGGTGCTGGCATCTCCACGGCTCCGGAGGGAGGTGTGTGTGTCTGTGTGTGTGTCTGTGTGTGTGTCTGTGTGTGCGTCTGTGTGTGTGTCTGTGTGTGCATGGGTGTGTTTAATCCACATTTTATCCCTCCTGTAATTACAATTGATGACTCTGGTTTGGCCACGTCCCTCAAGTTATTTATGTATTTGTACAGCACACAGTCCTGTCCATGGAAAATAGTTATCCACTTCCTGCGCTCACATCTCAGCCATCCTTCATGGAAGTGTGTGCACGCACGCATGTTCATGCGTGTGTGTGCGTGTGGGTTTGTGCGTGCGCATGCACACGCGTGTGCATGTACACAAACACAAATCAAGCAATTTCTGCATCCTGTGTGGGAGAACTAGGACACAGATGTTGAAGATATATGAATTTATTTATTGACTAAAAGGCATTAATGTGCAATTAAGAATGTAGTAATTACTACACAGGTGTTTTGAATGTGCATAAATACCAAGGTTTGCAGTTGCAGTGCGTTCAGACCAAGGCAGGGCAGGAACTCGAGTCTCGACGCTAACATGCTTCTGTCCACACAGACTGGCGAGTGTGGGAAGGACGGACCTCGGCACGGCTCACATTTAACTCCTAAGGGTCCTGTCTGTCCCAGCATTCCTAGCGCACTGTGCCTTCCAGTGTGATGAGTCATAATCGGAGAGGAGCTGTAGAGCCAATCGACGGCGTCGTTGCTGATGAAGGGCACGCGTTCACCTCATCATCATCACGAGCTTCACCGGGTCCAGTATGCTGCCCCTCTGCCTCGCCGAGTGCTGCATTCATCTCTAGCTTTTGTGTTTCTCCCAAACATAATTAAAAACAGATTTTAAAAAATACACAAAGGAGAAAGCAGATGCTGAAGGCTATTACCATGGAGACCAGGATCCAAAGAGTTGGAGCCCAACTGAAGTTTAATTAATTGAATGGAAATGACATAATGTAGGAAATAGGGTGCTGTTAGAAACCTGTTTAATGTAGCCAGGCGCACGTCACTTGTTTCTGCTTAATGTTTAAATGTTTTGTTAAAAAATGCTAATAGTGCAGACACTGTTCAGTGTAATCTGCCTTTGAAACAATGAATGGCTGGTTTTCTGCCTGTGTTTTCAGCCTGTCTCCTTATATTAACCAGATATAGTACTGCACGCAAGCTCATCGGGATGTCAGGTGGGGTTGCTGGGCCGGGGTGCCTTCATTTCCTCCTGAACGATTTCTCATGTCATTTTTTTCTTCAGCATCTAGGGAATATGATCATCAGCATGTCCCGTGACACCTTTGTAGACGAGCACAGTGAATTTCTACATTAGTGACACACACTTGTCCTTTGTAAGTAACTGCTGAGTTCACCTGTGAAATGAGGAGAATGCAACTGTAAGAAAATGGGGGCAGGCACTTTCTACAAACTAAAGACCCTTATGAAAACCATTTCTACCTTCCCCTGTTTACCTGAATACAGAATGATTAGACAAAGTAAAACACCTGATAATATTTTCAGTGTTTCAGCTCCTTCAGAAACATGAGATGTTTTAATTTTTACTGATTAACTGAAGGAGCATTTCTACTGGGAGACAAACTTGGCATGTCAGATTTGCTTTGCTTGGGATTAGCATCTCGCATCTCTGGGTGGCACAGACTGCCATCAGATGCTGCCAGTTAGAACAGCATCTCCATGCCCGACAGTTCAGATTCACAGCCAGTTTGTCACTCACCAGGTTGCTGTGTACACACACACACACACACACACACACACACACACACACACACACACACACACACACACACTACAAACTGGTTCTTTGTTTTGCTTTGGTTTTGTAATGCTACTTATTTAATTACAGCAGTTTGACGGACAACTCTGCAGTGTCCCACGAAGACACACACACACACACACACACTCATACACAAGCTCACGGCTCTCAGATGGTACCTCTGGATTCAGCGCTCAGCAGAAGCGGAGGGAATGTGCTCTTTGTCTTTCTGCTGCTGTGAGGGTCCACTCGATCTGCCTAGAGTTCTGCTGTAAACTCCAACCCGAGGAACCGCTGACCTCAAGACCTTCTCTTCCGAGGCTCTAGAACACATCCTTACATCAAGGTGAGGGAAAAGGCGGGGGAGGGATTTTTTCCCTACCGATGGAAATGTCAGCATACATACATATGATAATGTGTATAACAGCATGTGTTTCATATGGACTTTTTATGCTGAAATTTAAAAAAAAGAGATTTTTTAATCTAACACGTGCCAGATAGAACAGATTGAATTTGTCGTGCCTTCAAACTGAACATTTATTTTCTGCTTGCATAAAATTATGCGTGAAACTGAGTTTGGATGTCTGGGAGAGAAACAACGATACCAATGGTGTGTTTTGTGCCATAAACCAGCTCAGAGGGGTGTACAGACCGTTTGCTGGTTTTTGTCTTACTTTGTGTGCGGTTCGGCGCTGACCACAGCTGTGGCTGAAGGTAGAGCAGTGTGTGACGTTGCTAATGTGTAAAGTACTAACTTCGTGCTCGTTTCATTTTGACTCGCTAATCCTAGGAATCCTTGGACAGAAGGGCTCTCACACACGGCACAGATGAAGTGTTTAGCGGTTACATGCTTCAACGCCGAGCATCTGCTTAAATCGCCATACTGACGATGATCGTTTCATTGTTACCATGGACACAAAGTACAGCAGAATTTTAATCTTCTTTTCAAAACTAAGGGCATTTGCTATTTGGGTATGCTTTTGCAGCATTCAGCATATAAGATCAATACAAACGCACGCCTTAAATAAACTGCAGTTAAGTTATGGAAATTATTGATAATTTTTCCTTTATGTTCAACAATTTACTCTAAACATTACTCAGAAGGAAATGGGAAAATGTCAGTAAATTGTGTTCTGGAAAAAATCCTATACATAAACAATTGTCCTCTGTTGATATGTGCTACAATGTGGATGTGATTTTGTGTAAGTGTGTAATACTCTGGCATTTCCCTTGTGAGCTATATATGATATTATATACCCATAGTGGAACAAACAGAATACGTACCTATACTGTAGAAAATTGCATCACATACATAAAAGAAGTGATTTCAGGATGTTTAATGTAAGGAATTTCTGTATCTGGCTGCTTTACATGTCCCCGCTTTGTGGGTGAATTGCGAACTGTGTCTCATTGTACGCTCTGATTGGACATTTGGACCTCGTGTGTGCTGAAACCAGTGTGGGGGGTGGGAGAAACATTTTTTGTTCTGGGGGTTTGTTTGGTGGGTTTGTTCTGCATCGTAACCATCATTAGGTTTGAAGACGAGAACAATGTTCCAGGCCGCTCTCAAATATCAATGGAGCTGAGATGTGCCGTATAAATTATTTTTAAAATATGAAATATTTCAGTTTGGTAATTAACGTCAGCAGCTGTTAGTCACCATGGACTCTGTGCTGCTTTCAACCTTCTTATGTCCTGGTCAATATTTGTAAGTGTCAGCAGAACATAACGTGTCCTGTTTCGGCTGGAGCCGAAATCATTATTTCTAGACCGTCAGTCAGCATAGGTTAATACACCTTTATTTGGGGGGTGGTGGAGTGAAGCTGACAGCTTCTGTTAAAGTGTGGAGTCACACACTGGGCCTACTGTTTGCTAAACCTGACAACATCTGTATGGACCAAAACCTTGTTTTGAACAGACATTTGTTTTTTCCACTTTCAGTTCCATTTATTTCTATATAGTGCCTTTCACAACACGCCCCAGGCACTTAACCAACACATTACGCTACATTAATACATGTGATGAATAAAACATAAGGAAAAAGTTTGAAGACAATTGAGGAAACCCCTGAGGAAGGAGGGAGAAAAGGGGGGTCAAAGGTCACCCGACTGCCTAATCGCCTCGAGCGTGCTAACATTATACCATTTTAAAAGAAAATGGTTGTGCTATTGTAAAGTGGAATATAAACTATAATGAAATTCTTCTGTGAAGGCCTGCTCTGCGTAGCACTCTGGATCAGCTGCTCTTCTTCTGAGCAGAAACCGTCCGCCCAGCGTCATGCTCGAATCCACATGATGCATGTGATACCTGTTTCAGTTCAGTCTTACTGCAGATTAGTGTCTTCAGCAGACTGCGTAGTGTAGCCAGGCCCTTCTGCTCCCGATGCGTTGTCGTGTGTCGCTCAAGGTTCGACACGGGTCTGGCACTCCTTGTTTTGTTTCCATATTCTCCTCTTGTGCGATGGTTCATAGGAGTGGCTCAATGGGTAGGACATGAGGCTGGGATGCAGGAATCTCCTGGTTTGATTCCCAGCCCTGCCACCAGGTGTGTCCATGAGCAACCCACCTAGCACTAGCTCATTGTAGCTCATTGTAACACGTACGTGAGATGTTGCAAGTCACTTTGGATAAAAGTGTCTGCTGAATGAATAAAAATGTAAATGTAAAAATGTTGTAATGGCAGGTTAGCCGTGGGACAGGTGCAGGTGGTCGGCTGTGGGGCAGGTAAAAGTGTTCTGCCCTTACAGGTGTTTCGGCGCCCTCCATTGCTGGTTAGTGCGCCAGTCGTTCCACCTGTTATTTCACTGCTGATAAAAATACTTGGTTGCTTCCAGACTGGTGCCAACAGCTGGAATCATATCTAATGGAGAGGCAAGGGTAGTAGATTTTGGGGAAAAGGGGCAATGCTTAATAAAGAAATATAGCTAATTACGGTGGTTTATTATTTATCTACTTATTATTGTAATCATTTTATTTTCATTGTTTTAGGATTAGGTTTCACGTTGGTGCACTGTCAGACCTGCGAGGCTGCGTTTGTTGCAGAGCAGCAACTTCCAAGATCAGTTGTGACCCTGAAGGGACTGATTCATGATGTTTTTTTTGTGGAAATAAATGGTCAGGGATTACTTTGTATATACACACGAGGGTATCCAACTGTCACCCAGACCACGGTTTTTATGAAAGGGTCGTATCTTTGTTCTTTAAAGTGGGTTTCATTGCGAGTGCCTTGTCTGCAGTGCCGCGTTACAGAAGGATCACAGGACTCAACACCATCTCACTGTGAAGTGAAAGCATCCATTCACATGGAAATACAATGGCCGTGGGTCATGAGCCTGGCCTTTGTTCTGTAAGTAAAGAGCTCTAAATTACCTGCTTTCCTCAAGATACAAATCTGTTCTTTCTGTTCTGGCAGTGATTTAAAACGGGAGCGTACTGGATTTACTGGACAGGACACTGGGAGGGTTGCTGGGTTTTGTTGGTGCTGTGTGGGGATGTTTGTACAAACAACGTTTTATCATCCAGCCACTGTGCAACTGAAGAATATAAGTCTGCACTGCAGTTCAGTCCAGGTCGGGCGGTGACACCAGTACGGAGCCTCACTTTGGGACTCTCCTTGTTATCGGAGCAGGGTGAAGTTCAGCATGAGTGGAGAACATGTAACCTCACTGTTTGGGCTGGCAGCAGGTTCTGTTCACGAGCGCTGGTCCCAGCAGACAACAGCAAGGGGCAAAAGTGTCAAACCCTTGCAGAGCCCACGGAGTGTACCAGAACACGATTTTTATTCCCCACATGTAAAATATTTTTTCATTCTCAATCATGGGCACCATTCCACGTTGCTTACGCAATGCAAAGAAACAGCCCTTTGCACAGCACTTAAAAATTCCACCCCAAGGATATTGTTTTAAACTCTTTTCTTATGGTAAGAAAATCTTACATGCCATATGCTTTGTGGTGATACTTCTGCAAATTCCATTTCGCTAATGCGGGGCTTGATGCGTCACGTGTACAGCATTTCTGTACCTGGCCAGTTCATAAATCATCCTTTACGTAAGCACCGGTGTTTTTGGACAAGGGACAACGACTTCCTTACATCTGAATGTGTTGGCCAGAGGTCAGATAGCCTTTCCTGTTCATTGAGTGTTAGACATGTTCAGACTAATTTAAATTTCTGAGTACTCCTGGAAGGCCAACATGGGGTCTCAGTGGCAACAAAAACAGCCAGTGACCTCTGAGATGACCTGAAGTGCGTTTTAAAGCCGGATACAACAATTCGCCTTTGCTGTCTGACAATTTGACAATGTTTTTGTCTAATTGTCTTTGGATCTTCTTTAGAGGAGTGTGTCGACATTTTATCAGCAAATAGAAGATTTTTCTGCTTATCATTGTCTTAGTCATTGGTAACTGCTTTCAACAATTTGATTTTAAATTTAAATTGTAGAATTTAAATGTTTTCCAGGCTGTAATAAGTTCATTAACTTATAATATGGTTACATGGTAAAACTCTGCCCCTGTCTCTATGTGATGTGTGTTACTATTAGCTAAAGATTGCATTTTTGATATGGTGCACTTTGCATTTATTTAGATAATTTTTCTCTCAGTCTAGCTGAGAGAGTTGGCACCTGCTGGAAGCTTCGTTATGAGAGAGTTTTTACTTTTGCTTCTGGCTAAATAGTTAGACAGTTTCTGTCAACATGCAATTCAGGTTTTTTTAACTATTATTTTGAGCAGGATTTGTGATTATTACTGCAAACAAAAAATAGACCTACAGAGTTAGACACAGAAAAAATGTAAAACATAAGAAACTAAAAGACGCTGTAGCGTTTGGCTCAGCACGGTTCTGCTGTCAGTCGTTACATAAAGACCCTCCCAGGTTGTGAGGGATTGGTCAGAGGATTCACTGATAAACTCGTCAACAGTCCAGTTTAATTGAGTAATTTGTCTACCGGCTCTGACTGCCCGTTTGCTGCGGCCATGAATCTTTGGGAACCTTCAGTGAAAAAACATGATCAATTACAGGGTAAAAGAGACCCATTAAAGCGAGCCATTGACAAGGTGATGTATGGCCACCTTTGATGGGAAAGGTCAGCCGTTCTGTTTGTCCTTAACAGGGAGCCATGATAAAGGTGATATCAATAACAACAAATTAGAATAGACTACATACTGTAACAATTAGAGCGGGTGAAGAGATGTTCCACTCCCAGGAGCACAACATGATCAATGGGCACCAAATTCTGCTGCGAAGCATGTAATTAATATTTATTAAGGGTGAGAAGTCATTTCTGTCAGCTAGACATGGAGAAACTGTGATTTTTTTTTTTTGAGATACAATTGTTTTCCAATTTATTGGCAGTAGCAGTGACTTCAAAGCAGACCCTCACTGGACAAAAGGCAATTAAAGATGATCCAAAACAATGGCGGCCAATTAATTTTGAGAGACACTGACAAGTTCAGTTACACTCGGCTAATTTAGTCTGTGGTACCGTGTTTTCAAATGTGTTTGTGGAATTTACATTTTAATGTCCAGCAGAGCACCACACAATGTCAGGGACAAATACAATAAATAGTGGAACAATAGCAAGAGACTACAGTGCAGTAGTCATGAAAATACATAAAAGAAATATAGTTTTAAATGTAAAATGTTTCTCTGTATATGAGCAGAAACCTGAGTAAGTAAGAAAGATCTTTAGTGAAAGCACATGGCTCTGTGGCGTTGCTGCAGTTTACAGGGGCGGCTTTTCCACACCATGTAGAACCCAGGGCCGGGTGCTCCAGAGCAGTGCGGCCAACATTATCCTCCTGCAGGGTCCGCATCGCCGCTGAGAATCCGCCCCGGTCGCCGCGCGATGGTGACGTTTATTGTCACGGTGCACATGGGGGCCTCTACCCCTGCCACTTGTCTTTCGCCTTAGGGTCCCAAAAATGGCAGAATTGATGACAAAACTGAATGTGGAAATCTAGTGGCTATCACTAAAACATAGAGCAATGTGTTGTCATACAGGATAGTGTGTGTGTGTGTGTGTGTGTGATGAATGGAACAGAAAGGGCATTAAAGAAGGACTGGAGGTGCACAAAGTTTTCCTGTGTGTAACAGATTTTTTTTTCCTGTCGTGCCATTAATGCACAGTAACACAAAGAAGGAAAGCCGGTTTTCAGCTCGAGTAGCATGAAGACACACACTCGTCTCAGAGAGAATTCCTGACAAGTGCTCTTCTCTTTTCTTTTCATGTCTGTTCCGTTGGAAAAGAAAATGATCGAGGTTTTAAATGGTACCTCACCACCTTCACGTTCTCATCCTGCGTTGTTAAGCAGACAGATAAGATATTAATGGGTTATAATAATTATTATAATTACCTTTAACAGTTCAGATTCCTTTGTGGACAAGAAAAAGTGAATGTTTAATTATGGTTTTTGCACAGCCTCCCTCCCTCCCCCCCCTCCCCCTGCAGGCCGGGGTCCTTGGCGATAGTGACACTGGTTGAGTGGTGGTAACAGGAATCACGTGATGGTGCGTTAGCTGGGCTGGGGTGGGGGGGCAGCCTAACTGCATCTGCCCTCTTCCTGAGAAGTAAAGGCAACAGGGGGGATGTGGGAAAAAAAAGTTGAAACTGCTGTGGGTGTTGAGCTAGACAGCATATCTTCCACTGCACTTATTCCACACATCCACAATTACCTGATTTACCTCAGCCAACAGCATACCATTCTCCCACTGAAGGGAGTCTCAAAAATGTGAAAACAGAACGTAATGTGTTTCGCTTGCCTTTCCAAGAAGGAGAAAAAGATTTATTCTCACAGGACAAACCCATACCCTGCAAATAATTTAAGTACAAAAAACAAAAAATTTTGTGATTTAATGTAGATGTGTTAAAAGAGAACCTAACATAAGGCTACATTAATGTTGTGTTTAACTACAACTAGCCGTTGCAGTGGGCTGTTCCAGCTGCACCAGTTTCCCACTTTTCTTACAGTTCAGATGCCTTCACTGGTGTGCCATTGTCCTCCAGTTACAGACATGTGCAGGGACACACATGACTATTAATACTCTGAACCGAACCGCTGCGTGTGCTGTCAGCCAATAGAACTCTTGGGAATTGCTAAATGACGGGCATCTATCATAGGGCCTCATAAAAGCTGTATGCTCAATGTAGAACAGATGTGCTCCGCTCACCGCTGCGCATAACTTATGCAGAACGCCGAGTGATGAGACCGCTCGCCCGCCTGTCTGTCGGGCGGAGGGAATTGCGTTATCCGCGCGAGTGAAAGCGGGATGTGTCGGTGCGTGGCGGCTCCTCCGTACGTCTCCATCCCCATGTCTGTGAGCAGCGGCCCCGCCGGCGCCATTGGCCACCTGTGCTCCCGTCGTATTCGCTTGTTTACCGCTTGTACGGATTTCCAGCATCACCAAGCAGCTCGCTAATTACACACCAACAAGCAATGATGGTCACTTTATCCGTTTTTTAAGTACCTCTATTATTTTATTTGAAATGAAGTGTTGTGCTGCCTGAATTTTTACATGCTTCCTTGACAAAATATTACTGAGCCAATGTCAAATACAGCAAGACAAAGGCATGCGAGGACAGAGACAGGACAGGAAGGTGGATCTGTGTAGACTGGAGAGTGGACAGGAAGGTGGATTCAGCAAGACTGGACAGAGGACAGGAAGGTGGACCTCCATAGACTAGACAGAGGACAGGAAGGTGGATCTGCACAGGCTGGACAGAGGACAGAACCTGTTTTCATTCACAAACTGCTTTTGTTTTGTTAGGATTCTGGGACATGTGATGAAATGAAGCGTGCTTTTTTTTCCTCCATAAGCAAAAAATTCAAGATGTAAACAGAATCTCCAAACTCCTCCATTACACATGGGGGAGAACAGCGACAGTTAATTCTCAGCTCAGGACATCCATCCTGTATGACAAATCTGCCCCCCCCACACACACACCTTTGTGGGACTTTATTATCTTTATTTACCACTATTCCTCCCTAGTGTGCGATTCCTCCCGCCACAACGCCATCATCATTGTCTCTCCATCAACATCCAGTTTCTCACAGCTGTATTTTGGGCTAGGGAGGGCTGCCAGTGGGAACCCGATAGTAGCCTTGGGGGGGGGGCGGGTTGATTAGCGGCTGAAGAAATTCCCAACCGTCACTCTGCTCAGGATGCAGGTGTGCGTCCCTGATAGAGGCGGGAGCGTCCACAGCCGCCTGTCGTTATCTGACACGGAAGCAGGCCGCACCCCTGGCTGTCCCCCAGGCCCATCATCTCCCATCACCCCCCTGGGAGAAACACTGGGAAATCATTCAAATGGAGAGCTCTCCACCGCCTCGCCTTCCGCGCCGGGGCGATGCTGACACCAGCGAGGTAATTTCGTGGTGCTAGCTGTCGCCTTGCCTCACTTCGGCCTCTTCAACCGCTTTATTCCCTCGCGCTTCTAATGCATCGTGCTTTTTTCCTGCATTATACTGTGGGTGGGGGGGGGGGGGGGGGGTGAGATGGGGGAGTGAAATACAGAGGCCTCTAATTAGACCATCAACACCAGTCATAATTTTCCTCAATTACCCCCAATGTGTAGTAATTATGAACAATGGACACTTACATTTCCATACTGACGTGCCCCTCCCTGTGTGAACGCCGTAAGATAGAATTACCACTCATAAAATTTTCATTCAAGCATTAAATTTCGTGCAAACCAAAAAAAAGTTAATAAGTGCTATATAAAAATATGAATTGGGATTAGAGATAAGGGCAGTGTTGTATAATTTCCTCTGATGGCGCTCATTCACAATATTAATTATGCAAATGAGCATAACGCTTGGCGGGGTTTTAATGGCTCTGAAGGTCTTTCTGGTGTGCGATCACGCCTTTTTCTGAGCACTCTGACACTGAACTTCTCCGTCGTTTCGTACGTTGCACGTTGCATGTAAAAGGTCACGTGCAGATCATCAACAGAAATCAGTCACGATTTTTTCCTCTCGTTGACAGCGCTGTAAAAGGTTAATGTACTCGCCTGTCCTCTGCATGGTTAATATCCCAGTTTCTGTCCCCATCGTGGATGGTTTGTGAAGCTTCTGTTCGAGTTGCATGTCTCACTGAACGTCTCTTTTCCTGTCAGGACTGGTCTCCTCTGTCTGAAATTGAAGTCTTAAACTTATCACAGTGCAGTGTTGCCTTGTAGCAGCTATACCAGGGGGTGTCCACCTTCTTGATTTTCCCCCATCCTGGGGGAGAGTTGGTTTATTACGCTCCTTGGAGTAAATATTCATGAGAACGCAGGAACGTTGATTACAGGAGCATGCTAAATCCCTCACAGGCACATTTTATTATGATCTTATTTAATGCTTCTCAATACCAGCAATTCTGAAACAGTTTCCAGCTGTTTCTATCTGCCATTTCAGGCTGGAGATTCATGGTTATGGATCCTATTGTGCCGTTCGTAAGTCCAATCAGATATGGTCTTCATACCAAATGTTTTCTGTGTCTTCAAAAGGTAAGTTACAAGTTTCCATAACAGTTATTGTTGTCTTTGACAGTCTTTTTATTAAAAATATGAAATTGTAAAAGATGTATGTGTGTTATAGATTTGTGCTATGAGCGCAGAACCCTTTGCTTTAACGTTCTTTGACTACCCATAATACTGTTTTGTATTTATGAAATTATAGACAAAATTAAGCTTAATACCATTAATGCTTCAGGTTGAAGCACATTCATCTTTGTCATAATGGAAGTCGAGACTTTTTTGCCAATAAATATTGCTGAGGTACACAGCAGATAGTGAAGGGTGAATCAGGGCCATGTTTCTGTGAGGTAGATACGAGATACTCATCCAGATTCCTTCATGTTTGTTCTCACATCACAGTCTGAAGGCTAGAACACTGCCAGTCATTTGTTACCAGGCCAGTGCTTTGTTTTGGAAATGAACACACACATTTTTAATCATCTCCGCAAACTGGAGTACATAGACGAGAGTTGCACTGTAGGAAATGCCTACATCCCTACGCCGAGGTTAGTGGTCGGGCTTCACCAGGCTCCAGACGGCTACGTGACCGTTGTGTCTTTACATCACAGCTGTGCTCGCCATGGTATCGGTAATGCTAATGAAGTGTCCACGTCTTCAAGCATGCCTCCAAACCACCACTTTCATTTCACTTCTCCGTCTTCTTGAACAGAAGAGAAATGAGGACAGTTCCAAACAAAAAAGCCCCCCCCCCCACTTTAGAGAAACTTTGGGTTTCTTGCTGTCGGCCCTGTTTGAACACCAAGGGTGGTTTTATGTGTACCCTGAGCCTGTGCCAAGGACACCGACAGGAGGACGAAATTAACATGATACAACTCGAGTGGGACAAGGGTGCTCATATCTGAAGCCCTCCACGGATGGACAAGGGTACTCATATCTGAAGCCCTCCATGGAGGCTCGTTCCTCAAGTTTTCTTTTGTTCCAAAATCACGGTGCTTTTGTGCCACATGAAACGCACCCTTGCAAGCATTTGGGTAACTTTTAATTTGAAAAGAACTTGTTTTTGCTGAACCAAAAAAAAAACACATAGAGAATAACGTTGTACAAAGGCACGTTGTCAGGAATGCTCTTTACTCTTCAGAGAGCACAATGACGTGTGTGTTTGCGAACGCTGACTCGAGCCTCCCCACCCGTACGCTAATGGCTTGATGCCACTAATGGGTTCTAGTGTGTCCGCTTGTCGTCGCATGCTGAGGGAAGCCAGTGCTCCACACGAGGGCACGTTTTATCATTTTAATTCGGACGGTTCCAGGTTTTCCTTTTTTCCACTAACCTTTCCTCGCCCCTCATTTTCATCCCGGACCAAAATGCGTTGGCTTGTAAGGCTGCTGCCATTATCCAGCATTACACACTCAATGGATGATGAACAAAGACTGTTCCTGGTTTCATTTCCTGCATAGGTGTGTGGGAATTGTGTGTTTAGTTGGAACATCCACTCGAAGAATCATTACAGCCTTTAACCTGCTTTACCAGACCTGTTGTCTGCTTCTGCCTTATGGGTCATTGTGACAAAACAGTTGGGTCTTTAAAATGAGGCTTTAGATAATACGTCCACGTCTGGTCACTGAGCTGTACTGAGTGACGTGTCTGGGGAATAAGAGAAGAGGAGAGGTCCGTCTGAGGGAGGGTGGGTAGCTCTGTTTGTGTTAGCAGATGGTTATCCTAGTGCCAAAAACGTCCTTCATCCTGGCTTCAGGAATGAGGAATGTTGCCTCTGGCAGCAGCTACAAAGACAGCACCGTTTTGGGTCCGCTGCCGACGGCCCAGGGGTGAAGGGGGCGGGGTACGGTGGGGCAGAACGCCAGGAAGCAGAGCTGCCCACCTTCTTTAAGGATGTTGAGTTTCTCCGTCCTTCTAAAAGATAAGAGCAGCTTTCACTTGGGACATCCAAGGGGTCACCCAGCCTTGAGTTTGGGATAGGATGGTGTTCACCCGAAATTGGCATCACCAACTGATGCCAAGTGCTCAGAAAATGAACTTTCCTGTGTTTGCTCTAGCTTATCGGCTACTGTTTTCCACAAGCATGTGACCAGCTTCTTGTGCCGCTATGAGCTTCAGAAAGTGATCTGACCTCCACCCCGACAGTGCTCTGGCTGGTCTCAGGACACTGTTTCAGTTATTGTTCTTTTACTTCTTCTTCAAGAACATCATGACTCCTGACAACTTCATCAGCCTGGATTTGACATAAGCCTTGTATAAATATCAACAGCAGACCTTTACAACACTTGTTAGACAAGGGAACTCCATTAACCACAGCTCATCTGTGGCTTTGTGTAAAAAAAAACTAAAGTAAAATAGAAGAAGGAGTAGCCAATTGTGCTAGAACTAAAAAGCAGATCCATATCGCCGTTCACCGTCCCCACGGTAACAGCAGTTCACACAGTTTAAATATCTTTGTTGCATAAAAGTGTGGAAGGCGAGGGTGAGACTGCCATGTAACTGTGGCCAGTGCTATATTAGCATCTCTGTTGGCCTTTTTGTTGCCACTTTCTGAGCCCTGTCACATTTGACACACTCTTATTCTCTCCCACCTTATTATTGCTGTTTTAAACCTGCTGCTTGCATTTCCTGCTCAGGTTGCTTGCACCTGCCTGCTCCATGACTGCGTGTGACCACATGTGGTCATGCATGTAGGTTTATGGCTTGCTGTTTCGTCTTGCGTTCATTCTGAGCATACAGGCTAACGCAGATGCCCAGGTAAACTCCGTCTCTCTTTGATTTACCTGTATGGTCACTGAGTTAAGACGACTACCTGAGGCTATTGGACACGGTTCAGATAGCTCATGTCATGAACGCTCAGTGCTTGAGACAGCGACGTCACTTTGGGCTGATGTTGTGGCGTGACGTCTCTAGATGGCCTTGAGGCTGTTTGTAGAACAGTCGGCTGGAGTGAAGGACAGGGCTCATTAGCTGTCGGTTCACGGCTGGTTCAGCACTGGACAGGTGCGGGATCTAATGTGCCTTTGGAGGATGCCACTCACTGAAGCTGTTTGTCAAATGCTGAGGCGGGACTTCATGACACTTGTATTTATGTAATGCATGCTGGGATCTGCTGCACATATGTTCCTGCCTGTGTTTCTTCATTCTTCTCAATGGTTCTGCTGTTGTTTGAAGCTCTCCAGCTTTCCCATATGTGCAGAGTAGCTGCATCACATCCATCTTGCAAAAAAAACAATTATTTTATTTGTGTATTTCATTACGTTTGTTCTGGATTTTGCTGTATACATACCCCTGTTGTAGCTGTATATGTTCTGTATACATCCTAATTTGCTGTTGTGTTCTTGTGTTCTGGTTTAGGTCAGCGTGTTCTCTCTAAAAAGAGCGTCTCTCTCGGTCCAGAAATCTGCCTTCGCTTGTTGTATTTCCTTCTTGAAGTTCTCATCAGTCTCTGTCAGAAGATGCCAGTGGGCTTGATGCTGAGCCATACTGTGTTAGGTGCGGCAGGTCTCCAGGAGGGATTGCTCCAACATGGAACAGTGCAAAGTCAGAGCTCTGCTCAAACAAGGTCACGTCAATCCCACAATGCTCCTTGCTGTCGTCGTTTCCTGCTTTTTCTTTGTTTTTTCTCTTCTTGATCTAAAAATAATTAACAACAGTTCCGGCAATTTTTAAATTAATAACAAACAACAACACTTCTGGGGCCCCGAAAGCCATTCAGAGCAAAACTGTGTTGACAGGGCCAGTGTTCCAAAATAACGCAGTATAAAAATACACGGCCTACATCAAGTCCAGCTTTGTGCAAATATGAGATTAATCAGGTGAGCTGTTGTCGCTGAGATGGCTGCTTTGCAATCATGGTCTCCTGACACTTAAGGCAACCGAATGTCTAGTATCTACTGAAAGAAAAAATAATCAAATAATCTTGGCACAAACATGCTTTCCAGGACTCATTTAACATCTCTGTTTTGTTTTATTGTCTGTTAAAAACATTTTTCCTCTGTAATGAGTCCATCAAATGAGCCCTTACTAACAGCGGTGGTTTTTCTCCATTACAAAAAGTAAACACGCGGCATAGACTTGTTTAACTGTGCAGTCATCAACTGTTGAGAGTTTGTTTTAAAATCATTGTAACGTGGCTACATGTGAGCATACCTTCTACAGTGTGTTTAGTCTGGCCGTGTTTTATTCACTTAAATGTGGACAGTACCCATAATGAAGTGTGAAGAGTTCTCAGGCCAAGTGCCGCCTGGGTCAGGACACAGAGGTCTACCGTGTGAAACCACACAGCCTAAAAAATTCTGCTTCCCTTTAATGGCAAAGCTGTTTACTGTATGTAATCCTGTCAATTTGCTACAGAAAGCCCCAAATCTTTCATCACACAATGTTTTTTGCTTGCCTTGAAATATCTTGAATATTTTTGTCAGTTTTCACTTGAAAAATGGTGGCACTGAAACAGAAGTTGGTGGGAGAAGCTTGCGTGTGAAATCTCACATCACCGCGGTGAATTAGAGGCAGCGAATTGGGTTCTTCTCACACTCGATGTGTTGCCCTTGGCGTGTGTTCAGCTTTCTGGTATTTCCAGAGAAGAGAGTGCTCTGTCACCGTATTGTGTCTGTGAGCACGTGGGCTGGAGGGGGTGGCATGGTGAAAGGTGAGCTCCTGTGAAGGACACATCTCCATGGAGAGCGACCAGGGTCCTAGAGCCTACTGAACCCCCCAGATCTGTTTTTTGTGATGTGGGGCTCCATCCTGGTGCTCTTTACCCTGTGGGATTCCCTGAATCTGCAGACCCTGGCCTGTACACTACCGCTGCCCCCCCATTTTTAAGAACTCTGGTCTTGGATCCATTTCAGGATAAATAAATCATCTTACCTTTCTTCAGTGCAGTTCTGCTCCTCAGCCTTGGGGAATGAGCAGACCTGGTGCTTTCCTCACACTTCACGGTTCCGGACCTGCGCGCTGTGGAGTACATACAGCACACGGCTGCTCTCTGTTTTCACGTGGACATTCTGTCTTCATGCACACATTCTGTCTTCACGGGGACATTCTGTCTTCATGTGCATGTTTTCTGTCTTCATGTGCACGTTCTGTCTTCACATGCACATTCTGTCCTCCTGTGCACATTCTGTCTTCACGTAGACATTGTCTTCATGTGCACGCTCTCTGTCTTCACATGCACGCTCTCTGTCTTCACATGCACGCTCTCTGGCACAGCTCACCTTCCTTCATGTCGCTTCCATACAGCCAAAGCAAACAGATGTTGAAAGGTGTGAATCAGTATGCTGGTGAAGGGAAATGAAGGCTTTTACAAGTAAAGTCATTGTAGGTTTTGTTGGGGAGGGCTGGCAGCTCCCTCATAACTACGCCCAGCCCTGACCTGTGCGAGATGTTGATAATCTACGCGGTTTAATAGCTCTGTGGGATTTCTGTTGCTGTTATAAGGACAGCGTAGACGTGTCAACTCAAACACAGGACCGGTCTCTCTCTGCCTTGGTGTCCAGCTTTGTAGTGCAGAAATGGAGCGAAGGAGTCGATCGTGACAGCACAGAGTGGCTTTAAATTACAGCTCATCTTTCAACATTAGACATCCAATACAAAAATTTGACATGGCCAGTAATTAATTTTTAATTTTGTTTCTTTGTTTGTTTGTTTGTTTGTGTGTTTGTTTGTAAATGTATGTCAGCAGTGACCATCAAAGGAAATTTCAAAAGAAAAGTAGGGCTTTTAAAAATTCCACTGAAGTGGTTCAGAAGTGTGTAAAGTTTATTATGTTCATATTTCTAATGTTTATATTATGAAAGCAAATAAGTGAAATGGACCCAAACATTATGGTTAATGTAATAATTATGGTAACCTGTTACTTATTTCACAACTGTCATAAAAACAGGATGCAAGTACAGGCCTGCAAACCTGTAAATCAACTTCGCACGTTTAAACAGAATATTAGCGTTAAAATGTCTAGTAAGACCCAACGGGTGTCAAAGTGTGAGAAGCTCAATTAAAAAGTGACAAAGCGGAAGTCGTTAGCCCGTGAAAGCAGCCTTAGCCTTAGTGTTGTTATGCTGGATTTGAACCCACAGAGACTGCGGTTAATGACTGTTAGAGTCATTACCCTGGTGAGCTGGTGTGCTCGGTTAAGGTGAGTGTGCACTCGGGCTGACCTTCCCCTGGTGCGTGTGACGTGTCTGGGGTGCACAGTTCAAATATCTTAACTGAGATCAAGCTCTTTAAATGTGATCCCTGCTGGGTTTCCTGCTGAGTGCCAATGACCCTGTTTTTATAAGAACCTAAGAACTCCTTCCCCAATCACCGCTACTACAGAAGGCAAATTGGTTTACCACTCGGACCTCCTTCTATAGCTCTTTAGTCCAACAGGCTTTTGATGACAGAGGGAGCAGCGTTCCAGCCCGCCCCATAAATCACTGGGGGGTCGGGGGCACTGAAGTTACCTGATGGGTTCCCAGTCAATAGACAGGCAGGTGGTTTATATGGGAGCTGACCTGTCACAGCACCACACCTCAGAATGGTGCAATTCTTCTTCCAAATTGGATACTGCAAGCCAGACGTGAGAGAGTGTGTGTGTGTGTGTGTGTGTGTGTGTGTGTGTGAGTGCGCGCACGCATGTGCCTTGCTTCGTAAGCACTCCCTGTATCGATCGCACACAGATTTAGTGGAGTGTGAGAGAGAGACAGAGAGATATCCATTTCTGGGTCGTCCTGCTGTCCACTGTCTGCCTCGTGTCATTTGTCTTGTGGACGTGTAACTTAGAGAGGAATGGAACGCCGTGGGAGGTGGGGGAGGGTGTCTGCACCCTCAAATCTTTTCACAGACATGTTGACACTGGACCCAGAGACCTGGCCGTAGGTGCTGCCTGCTTGTTTGACTCTTGTGTTCACACCTGCTGGTGAAGCGCTGAACATGTGAACATCTGTGCCAGTCATTTCTACACCCTGCTGCTGTGACCTCTAAGGCAGGAGCCCTTGGGAAGAGCAGGGGTGGGGGTTCTGCTGAAATGCTGAACCTTTTGCGGTCACTCTTCTTCACCTGTTGTGGAGGCAAGTTCGAGAAAGCGAAGGAAGGTCATTCCTGCAACAGCGCGAGGCACAAGTACACACTGTGACACTCATCTCTCCATGTGTGTACGTGTGTGTGCGTGTACGTGTGAGTACACATACGCACGTGCGTGCATGTACGTGTGTGTGTGCATATGTGTGTGCGTGTGTATGTGTGTGTGTTTCCCCCTGTGTGACTCTTTGTCTGTGTGCCTCTCGGAGATATTTATTTCTCGAGGAACCGTGGCATTTGAATGTGTTGAGGATAGACATCAGTCAGTGTGGCAGATGTGAAGTGGTTATAAGCGTTTCCCTTTATTTTCTTGCTGTCAGGAGTACCAGAGAAAACAGAGTTCTGTGGCTTGTGTGTCCAAGTGAGAGAGGCTCACCTACTAGATGTTGCTTAGAGGTCACCACAAATGGAAGGCCTGGTGGTTCGAAGCTGCGCTTGTAAAACGGTGAAAGTAAAACAGTTTTCTAACTTGTGAAGTATCACCCTTTCCTTGTAGTATAAGGTTCGGTCACATGTGTGATGCACAATTACCTCTCTCTGGAAACCACACACAAGAACTATATATTTAATTTTAATTTAATTCACAAAACCAGATCCAAAATGTTTCGCTAACGTTATAAATATCTGTGGTTTCTATCATTGTAAACGTGTTTTTTGTGTCCCAGGAGAGACGTGTGCAGTTTGGGAACAGTACGTCAGTGTGCTGTTTAACGGGAAACAGCCATGCCCATGATTTGGACTTGATTAGACCATGCCAAGGTCATGCGTGAGGAGATTGGTGTATTGCAGGAATTTTCCTATTGGTGATGAGGCCCAGAGTGTGATGTCAGCAGAAGCTGTGCCAACTATCACTGCCAGTCCCCCCCCAACAACATCTCTGGGGCTCCACACTGCCAAAGTTATCTCGAGGTGCGGTTTAGGAAGTGCTTTCCCATGCCGCACCTCCTGCTTCTGGCCTGTTGTGTGTGCTCTTGAGAAGCCGCACCCCCCACGCCCGGCACTGTGGGTTTGACGTGCTGGCATGTGGGGCGCTCTTGTCTCGTTCTCCGCACCCTGATGCACTTCCTCAGATATCCTGCCTCTGGGAACATGTGCTCTGTGCCATCAACAGAGCAAAAGACAGGAACCCTGCCCCGCCTTTCCTTTGGGAACAGGAAGCTGGTCACTTTACCACTATGATACGCTTAACCTTCTTCAAAGTTGTTCTAAATCCCTTAATTATAGTTTTTTTTTTTTTTTGCAAGTTGTACTCTATGTTCGAAGAATCTTATTGATGTTGAGATGTGTGACTTTACTGGTTAATTTACTCATTTATTCCTAAAATACTTGTACTATATTTTAATCACAATTTACCTTAGGCATATCGTTTCAAGGTTATTTTCGGTTATTTTCCTCCCGTCCCCTCTTACGTGTGTTAGCAGGACAAGTTTGGTGCGGCTGTTCATCGACCCGCCAGGACCCTTAGTTGCTTTTTGCTGGTTTTTTGGCTTCCAAACTGCACTAGGACATGTCCTGTGTGGAGATGGGTCTCCTGCACTTAGAAACAAATTACAGGTAAACTCAGTCACACACTGGCCTCTTTATTCCAGGAAGCCTCTGAAGCTCACCTGGGAGCTGTGATTTGTTAAACATGTGGCATTCAGACTCACCGGTGCTCAAAGGGCTGCTGTCTGAGCTCCAGGGCTGTGTCATTATCTGTCTGATTGAGGTCCCTGTAGGGCTGCTTTGAGTTGGTCCTTCACTGGTGGTTTCACTAACTCTAGTTGCTCCAGACTGTTGAGTAATCATCTCTGGCTGTGGCTCTGCTCATGTTTTGTGGAGACCATCTCCACCAGAGAAAAATGTTTGTGGATTGGAAAAAGGAAATTACTGCACAAACCCTGACCATCCAAATGATGGATTATGATGTGTTACATCCCCCCCCCCATAACTGTATTATATGTGTGTATCATAAATAAGGGAGCGATGGTCAGTGGTTGTGGATTAGATTTCTCCTAAATAAATATTTATTGTGGTCAAAGTGATGTAATCTACTAAACTAAAGTTAGTACATACAAAATTACACAACTAGGATTTGAGCATGATATTTGGTCAAGCATCTTTAAGCCTCATAAGCATACAGTCTTGAAAGTCTATTACATTTTGTCATTATACTTTATTATCTTGTTTTTTTTTGTATTCAAACATACAGAAGTAACGCGGGTCTGCAGTACACCTTATCGGATCTCACCAAGGTATTTCACGGTACAGACACTGTACATGTGATTACTGACTGCTAGTGAAGTTTAGTAAGGCTGACGTTCATCTGCTAATTAAAGTGTGAGGCATGTTGGAATTTAAAGTGTCTCTTGAATGTTCATTTTCAAGACAACAGCTCGACCTTATTAGCAGCTGTGTCTTTGGATGGTGCAGGAGCTGGGCAGTTCCAATTCCTAAACATTGATTGCCTCAGCCTGAAGCAATAAACATCTTGCAGATGATTGTTTTTGATTTCAGTCATATTTAGGAGAAGCCTGATTCTGTTGTGTAATGACTGTCAGATGGTCCCAGAGTGGTTCACGCTCTCTGGAGTCAGCTGGGAGGCTCTCAGCTCCGCGTGTCTTCGGCTGGTCCGAGAACAACTATGGTCAGAATGTGAGAATGGACATAGTTTTACTGCTGACTTTTACCATTACAAATTACTTCAACCAGTTTGTCTTCCACCACTCCTGTCACTCATAAATGAGTGTGTGTGCCCAAGCGCATGCCCGTGTGTGTACTTGCTTACACACACAAACAAACACACACACAAGTAGTGTATATACACATGTGCATACACACACAGCTGCGTAAGAAAGGTAATTCTGTTCAGTAGCAAAACAAAAGTTATATAATTTTTTTCTCCAACTTTGAAGACACTTGTGTGGACGGTACGTAACCCGAGTGCTTTGCGGTGGTAATACCTCAGCTTTGGCGCTGTACAAGACTGTAAATATAACCTTTTCAGAATGAACAATGAAAATCCATCACCTGTTGGAGACAAGATGCACGATTTTGAGTAACTGTGAAGGATTGCAGATGACTCGTCACTACAAAGGAAACAGAGCTTGGAGCTAAAGCACGTTAGCATGGCTCTGTGGTAAGGGATTACCCAGCAGTGCAAGGTTTCAGCTGCTAAAGCACTCACAACGGGCCTGCTACACCAATTATCCGGGCACTCTGTGAGATCTTTCCCACCTGTGAACATGCCTATCCTACCAAGCATGGTGGAGGCTCAGGACTGAGTTTAAAAGAATGAACTGAACTGGTTTAAAACTGACTATGGTGCAAATTCACAGTTCAAGCTTACATCTGTATGTGTTGTAAACACTGATATCCATAATTACATTATAAATTTGTATAACAGATTAGGGTCTTAGTCTGAAGTTATTATTATTATCATTATTATTATTATTATTATTGTTGCTGTTGTTAGTTTCAGCATTTTTTGATGTGTAAAATCATTTGTTTTTTACTCTCCCAGCCAGCAGTTTCTCGAAACCCCTTTCTTCCCACAAAAAATGTCAGAGCCGAGATATTCCATGAAATAAGAAATCCCAGAAAGCAAATAAACACATAGCACTAAGAACAAACTCTTGGCTTAAATAATTATAATTATTTTCACACACTCAATTATGTGAGTTAATTTATACTCATTAAATGCAGAATTCCTCTGCAAAAATCTCCGCATCTTAATCCAAACATTTTCCCAGATAAAATGAGTTATGCTTGTGAAAGTTGTGTTCATTTCACTAATTCTGTCTGCAATTACAACATATCCAGTTAGTTTTCTAATTTGGAGTGATAAATTCCATGGTTTGTGAGCTGCAGGGCATGCTAGCTGTAGATGCTGTTAAACTGTTAACTAATCATCCTTGACTGAAGTTCTGATTGAATCCAGTGCTCAAATAAACAGAAATGCAATTTGAAATTAAACAGACATTTTTTAAAAAGCATTTGTTGAAGAGCATGGCAGTAACTGTTCAATGAGCAGAAATTTGATTTAGCACAATTTGACAATAACAGCCTTTGACTGACGTGTTTGGGTTACTGGTGTTTGAGCTAACTTAGAGTCTCAGTCAGGGCTAATTGATGACGAGGTCATCTGGAACATAAATGCGCCAACCGCAAAATCTGAAACAGCCTGGCTCACACCCCAGAAGCTTTTAAACTACAATGGAAATTCTGTTTGTGTCGTTGTTGTGCTACAGTCTTATCTTGGGGACACTTTGATCTCATTGACAAAACAAGCAGGGCTTAAGGTCAGGAGAGCTCTTAACCACAATACCACCTGATGGACTTTTATTAGAAGTTCCCAATCGTGCAGCTGGGTGGCCCTCCAGCTGTTTGACCTGCAGGTACTTGTTAGAAGTCTCATTAAGAAAAAGCTCTTTAGTCCCCTGATGGAAACATCGTTAAGAAGCGATTTGCAGATAAACACACTGGATGTCTGTGGCTTATAATTTGGAATGCCGTCCAGAAATTTTTAAGGGGCCTCAAATAGTTCCACAGCAATGAATCGTGAAGCACTGAAGTGACTGCCACCGTGTCTTAATGTAGCCCGTAACAACGATGCTATCGGGACAATTAATGAGCCGTAAGGGATGTAAGCATTTCTGTTCCTGGTGAAAAGGCTGATTTTCACCCCTCCCTACACCCCTCTGTTCACTATACTTCAGTGTAAGCAGCTAATGTAAATGTTATTTTTCTTAACTTTCTTCTTACCAGGGCCGGTGTAGAGAAGAAAATAAACGTACTTTATATGGCTATAATGAAACTTACTTAAAGTATACATTCAGCATTTTACGGTTAAGAAAAAAAAGGTTTTATGAATGAGGTTCTCAGTGTGGTTTTTTATTTCTAATTCTAGCTCAGTCCAGTCCAATTAATTTTATGTTGCTCTTCTAGGAATACTACCAAAGTGTTTAATCATGAAGTTTTTTAATGTTTGGAAATAAGTCCTGTATAGCAGACTGCCATAGCAGTACTTGTCACTTGATATTAAAGCGAAGGGAAGATGAAAAAAGAGAAGAAGGCAGGTGAGGTCAGGGATGCTTCTGGGGACTACTAGGAAACACACCTCCAAACAGTTTGGCTACTAGACACATTGTAGGAGTATGGTGTGCCAGTGAAGCAGTGTCTCTCTGCCGCTGTGTGTTCATGCCCCGCAGGTCACATGTCGGGCACGCGCAGCGCGACCGCCCGTGCCTGCGCTGCAAACGTGGCGAGGCTCCAGGCCACATCTGCGGTACGAGTCGTCCCCGGCGGCAATGCTTGTGGCTAAGGCTCGACCAATGGTAGCCCCGGGCGCAGGCACAGTCATGCTTCAGGAAGAGAAGTAAATGAATAAATAAGCAGATAGCATTCGGTAACCGTACTGACCGGCTAACATCTGCACAGATGCTGACATTAAACGCAAGCATGTGTGCTGAACAACAACTGTGAGAACACCGCGAGCGGACGGCAGACACGCGGTTGTGTTTACTAGGGGCCGGATCAGGTTTTTCCGTCCGATCGCTCTTTTAATCACGTCATTGTTTGGTTGTGTGCGATGATTTATTAGGTCGCGGTTTCGTCTCCTGTCATGTTCAGTCATCTCCGACACGCCAGACACGAGCACGCCTGCAGCCCACGCACGGGGAGGCGAGCGGAACCCTCTACGTGCACCGCACATTGCGCTCGCGCACCGGGCACGCGCCGCCTGCGAACACGGCTCCGAGAAACCCTTGTGCTCCAATCCACCCCGTCCAAAGAATCCCTCCAAATGAATAAATGAAGAAGCGGCGTGTT
>JABJVR010014334.1:0-42616 GCA_025773905.1 Chitala chitala | reverse complement strand
AAATAGAAAAAACTATAAAAAAGAAAAGAGGAGTGAGAGCTGCTGTAACCGGCTGCTGCTCATGCGGCGCCATCTTGCATTTACGTTGCAGGAGTTTAACGGTTTGCATGACTGTGATATGGGGATGTTGTTGTTCACTTGAAGTATTGTGAAATGTCATTCCAGAGTGAGTGGCTGTGTGGATCACTTTACTTTTACGGAAAAGGAGGCCTATGAATGTGCCCGGAACATCATCTCCACTCTTAATTACGAACTACCAAACGATGAGGCCTTCCCCGTTGAGCAGCCACTTTACAGTATGGAGGAGCTAAAAGGCTTAGCTCCGAAAGACTATAGCCACACCCTGGATGTCAGACTGGTAGGCAGTTATCCACTTGTGTTGCAATGGTAACAGCAGCAGCTGAAAAACAACACAACGACATTCACATGTCGCCTCTACCATGTTTAGGTTTTGAGTCGCCTCACTGATGGCAGCAAGTTTCAGGAATTCAAAGCTTGTTATGGAATAACACTTGTGACTGGTTTTTCAAAAATTGAAGGGTAAGAGCTGTATATTACAAGAAAGCATTCTGAGATTACATCAGCATCAAAGTAAAAAGCAAGGGATTGTGTAAAATACAAATATATAGCTTTTATCACTGTCAAGTTGCCTAAATGAACCTGATTGCTATGATAATGGAATGTTTGAATTTGAATTGAATTAATTTATTTCGATTTGAGAAAATCAAATGAAATACATTCATCAACATCAACAAGAAACAATCAAACTGAAAATGCATGAGAATGGTCCACCATGTTCTATATGAAATGCTGAAATATTAAAATTTATATCTATTTTCTCTCAATGCCATTTCATTGGAATTCTTAGTTGTAAACCAAACATATTGCAGCTGTGTCTGTAATCTGTTCTTTGTGGGTACAGAACAGTGGTCTTTAAAAGTGCCGGGATAACTGGTTATTGCCTTGTTTTTCACAGACATCAAGTTGGCATAGTTGCAAACAATGGGGAATTGATGTATGAAGCTGCATTGAAAGGCTGCCACTTTGTTCAGCTCTGTGACAAGAGAGATATTCCTATAATATTTCTACAAAACACCTCACCTTGTCCTGCACAAACACTAACTGCAGCACAGGTACTACTCAAACAATCAAAGGTCATCCATATACTGTTTGTTTTTTACAGTGTGAATTTTACCATTGGCTAACTATGATCATAAAATTGATTCCCCACCAACCACCACCCCTAAAGCCTGTAATTAAATTTGCTTTTGTTTCAGGCAGAATCAAACACCAACAGACTAAAGGCCCAAAGTGCCATGATGTCAGCTGTGGCCTGTGCCTCTGTACCAAAAATTACTGTTGTCATTGGAGGTTGCCATGGTGCTGAAAGTTATGCTATGGTAGATAACTTTAAAACTTTACAATGAAGGCTTAGAACTTTCCCCATTTTCTGACAGTAATCCCTTCAGTTGTTAAAAGCAGTAACTTGGATTCTTTTGATATTCTCTTTTCTTGTAGTGTGGGAGATCATTTGACCCCAACTTTCTGTTTTTGTGGCCGAATGCTAAAGTATCGATGATGGCACCTGGAGAAGCCGAAACTCTAATACAGGACAAAGAGGAAGTCGTCAGCATCAATAAAAAGTATGTATTGCTACAGTTCTTACTTTTTTGTTTTTAACTACCTCAGTGGTCTAGTGGTGTGCATGCGTATGTGCGCCTGTTTTTGAACCCCAAGGGGCATACATGCAAATAAAGAGTTCGTAGCATCTTTTTTGCACTTGGCAATAAATATAAAAATAGCATGAAGCGATACAACTGTATGGGTAGCA
The DNA here is from genome assembly GCA_025773905.1 of Chitala chitala. Classification (NCBI taxonomy): domain Eukaryota; kingdom Metazoa; phylum Chordata; class Actinopteri; order Osteoglossiformes; family Notopteridae; genus Chitala; species Chitala chitala. Next base: position 40,785 of record JABJVR010014334.1, on the reverse strand, counting down.
TCTTTCTAGTACAAAAAAATATGTTCATTTGAAAGCAGCGGAGTTAAGTATTTCTATAGTTTTTAATTCTGATGTGCTTGTTTAGATTGAAAGAAGAATGTTCTGCTTTCTTCTCATCTGGAAGACTTTGGGATGATGGTGTTATTTTGCCACAGGATACGAGAAAGGTAAAACCTGGGGGCTGGGGGGCTGGTGATTTATGACTGCTTCTGGGTGCAAGACCTCATTGGAAATTTAGTCTTGTAACTTGCAGTTTAGGCGGCACAGTGGCGTGGTGGTTAGCTCTGCTGCCTCTCACCTCGAGGCCTGGGGTTTGATTCCCGCCTTCGGTCTGTGTGCGTGGAGTTTGCATGTTCTCCCTGTGGTGGGTTTTCTCCAGGTTCTCCGGTTTCCTTCCACAGTTCAAAGACATGCGGGTTAGGTTGGTGTGTGTGTGTGTGTGCTTGCCCTGTGGTGGGTTGGCGCCCTGCCCTGGGTGTCCTGGGATGGGCTCCAGGCTTCCCGTGACCCTTAACAGGATGAAGCAGTATAGTAGATGACTGACTTGCAGTTAAAATTCTACTTGAAAATGTTTAAATAAACCATTCAGAATAAAGTATGCTAATCCATCCATCACTTCTGAAAAAGGATTTGCAAAATGTAGTCTTTCAGATCTTTAGAAAATGTGTACTCCATTTCCAAGGATGGCTGTGCATTGGGTTTTATCCAAAATCAGCAATTTGGAAGGTGACCTGCTCACTTCACATGGTGCTGTTAGTCAAGCAATAAGAAGAAAGAAAAAAAAAAAAAAAGGGGGGGGGGGTGCTTCACATTTTGTATTAAGTTTGGCGATCTGTGTACATTTAACATGTTGTAATTGGACTGAACCCAAATTAGTCACCACAAATCATCATAGACCTTTTCAACTTAAGTTGTGAACAGTGTTTTTTATATAAAATGACAGGTCACTTAGTTTGCTTATCTATGTTCCTTTTGTTTGTGTTCGTTTTCACCAGGTGTTGAGCAGGTGTTTGAAGATCATTAAGCAACAAGAATACCATGTTTGCAAAGTAAAACAAAGGTCCCCACTTCTGCGGACATAACATACATTTTACTAATGAATAACTACTATTTTAGTAAATGAACCTTTTTGAATCAGCACATTGCTACTGCATTTTTTAAGAAAATAGTGTATGCACATAAAACCTCATAAAATTGTATTGTCACCCTTTTTAAGGAGCCTCAGTGTGACAATGAATTAATCTCCTCAAAACTCTAAAACCATGCATATTTCTACCTCTGCCCTAATCTAAGGTTGACTGATGTTGGTGTATATGTATATATATATATATATATATATACTCTGTAATTATTTTTTTTTTACGCATCATTGTGCAGATTTTTCCCAGAACTTATAAAAAATGATAGGTGGCAGAGGTACTATTGAAGATGTGTTTTAATCAAATGAAGAGGGCCGTGTGCTTACCATTTATGTGATTTTAATTCCAATTTTATTTTAGTACTAATAGAAACTGATTCCGATACAACAAAGCGTATTTTTATTACCATTTTTGTGTAATTTAAAAAATTGTACGCAAAAGAAATGGAACAGGGATATTCTTAACAAAAAAATTTTAAGTTTTACAAGCATACCACTGACAGTAATGAAAATCTGTGTGATGTTTTAATTACATAAATAAATGAAAATTAATACCAGTGGCTAATGATTATAGCTCATGAGCAAGATGCAAAATTCTGTATGGTGAAAGAGCAGTACACCTGTTTAACAAGAGTAGGCTATCCAAAAAAATGTACATTATCAGCTTGACTTAATTCATGGCATTTAAACAAAAGACAGAACACTGTGCATTTTCTGATGTGTTCTTTCCTATTTCTATTAAGTTAGACCAGTATCCAGTAAATGTTCACTATTTGTGGTGGTTAAATTTTTCAAATACTCTATGAATACAAAATCCATGAAAATGGAGCCATTGGTTCTATGGAGAAAAGGGGCTAGGTTTCTGCTGGACTGTGTTCACTGTACATTTTTGCTAGCGGTCATCATGAGCTCATAATTTCCTGCTTTTGTAAAAAATATAGTTTTCTGGGGATTTTATAAATTTATTTTAAACACACAAACACACACATTACAAAATCTCCAGAAAACAAACACTGAACACATTTATACACAGTTCTGTGTAGATCTTCTTACTTGAGGAGGTACAGTCGCATGGAATTGATAGCCAACAAATGCTACAAATATCCCAGAATGAAGTTTATGTAGCACTTGTACTTTGTCAGTGAGGCTCACCACAGGTGTGTTTCATACTCACCAACACACTCACTATGCTTGGTTGCCATTGTTAAATTCTGCCACTATTAGCAGAATTTGTTACCTAACACACACGACCATGAATACCAAGCAGGAATGACAAGGATTTACTATATTGTATGCACTGAACTTATCACTCAATGCCTAACCATTGTACTGAAAAACAATGCAATGTCTGCCTCCTGTCTGATGGGAAACTAGACCAGACTGGAACAATCCCTGTGTTCAGGTGTGAAGACTTTTCATGTTTGAGGTCCTAATCTAGGTCCTAAACTTAGATGTTTTCCTGCAATTATGGACAACATGATGAGTACATTAACAGCTTTACATTAGTGTTGGATGCACTGAAAAACTGGATCCTTGACAATGTTTCATGCATTAAAAATGTTTTGTCCTGAAAGACAAATTGTCAAATGAATATCATGTCAACATACAGCTATCAAAGTAAAGTACTAACATTCAAAAGTGTGTATGTTCTTTATTTGTAACTGAATCATGTTTTTTTTCTCAATTTTACCAACTAGGACTATAAGCAATAATTTAAAAGAATGTTTAAACAATGAAAATTATATTAAAATATAAGAGTTGAAAAGATAGACTCCTACTTCAGCCAGGTTAGAATCACAAAGTGAGAACTAAGTATATCATACTTGACTTTTTATTGGTGGTTTATTGCTGTATTTTAGCTGGTAACATTTAACAAAACAATGCTTTTGTTCGGTCAGTTTAAAATTGTACTGGCTAAGGTCAAAGATTTATTGTTAATGCCAATTCTAGCTTTCATGGTTTCTGAATAACAATGCTCAATCACCCAAGGTAATACCTTGTGAAGTGAAAGGGGGTTTTTTTTGGTCATTTGGTCTTCTTTCCTATCACAATAAATGACATCCAGTTCAGGTAGTGATAGGTAACACAATGAAGGAAAGATATAGACAAACTGGTTTGATTGGTATAGTATAGGGCCTGACTGCAGTCTCTTCCGTCGCTTCAACATCTTTCTTTAATAGCTACCTCAAAGCTTGAGGCACAGTGCTAGAGGTGGAACATTCATCTTCAATGGCAGAGTAGCAATGCAGGAAAGTCTACTGAACAATTTATATGAAAGACCAAGAGCCTGGCAACAAAAATTAAAATAATGTAGAAACTGGAAAATATGATTGGAAGAACTCTAAGTGAATCACAACTCCTCTAACTTGGCCAAAACACCAAAAGATCAGGGGGTGCTGTTGTAAGCAACTCTGAAAACTGTAAACACAAATCAATACAAGGTCATTCAAATAATGGGTTCACATTCATGTGAAATAAACCCAGACAGTGAAAGTTATTCAAGACTATTTTAATCTGCAGAAAGAGTTAAGGTCATTTGGTGGGCACTGCTACAGGAAAACAACCAGAGGCACTTCCCAACAAAATTCTGCCTGGAGATGAAAGTGCTGCAAATGAGTACAAGAACAGGGGTCATGGCAACACTGGCAAGGAAATGCCAGAAGGAAACACCAGACTTCACATTCTGACAACTATCATTCCCCCTCTCATAGATTCACAATTGCAGAAAATGTAAATTAGGTATTGCCTTCTTGTTACTTTACTTGACAAAAGTAAAAATCATAAAACATTCCTTAAAACTGGAATTTTATATTAAGTTTTCTGGGTTGCTTATACTGAATTGTTAATAAAAAAAAATAAAAAAAAAAAAAAAACAGGAATTAAATGTCACTGTACAACACAAACCACCCCGCACACTACCTACAAAAATTATTTTCTTAATGCGTAAAGGCAAACTGACTACACACCTTGTAACACTACTTGAGATAATATAGTCCTAATTTACTTCCAGCCCATTGAACAGTTTAATATGGTTGACAGCATTAATACAAGCTGAGTAAACTTCAGGTACTAAACGAAAAACGAATATAAAGCCGTCTCCTTGAGGAAGAGATGTATATAAAATCAAATATATCAGTTCAAAAATTGTATGACAATGATCTTTTATATAACTGTGCATAAAAATTTTCATAGATTTGAAAGTTTCTTTTTATAAAACTGCATGAAGTCACACCTGATATGATATTGTAAATATCATGTTTACTACAGTACAATTCCACTTTTAAATGACATCGAAACACTGGGAGTGTGCAGAATAAGACTGACTAAAAGAATACTTCAGGAGTGCTGTTCCAAGATCCTTTCAATACAGTATTGTGATGTTTATTTAAAAATATGTAAAAAATGTTGAGTACAAATTTTCAACTACTGACAATGAATTACTTTCATACTGAAAATGAAACAGTTATGTAGTCATTTATACAGAATATGAAACTAGCCACCACCAATGTTCTGATTAAAAAAAAATATTAAAAAAAAAAAAAAAAAAAAAAAAACCTCAAACTTCAAAAATTCAAGTTCAGTTTGTTTCTATACCATTTTTAAACTGAGTTATTCCATATTTTGCTGGATCACATGATAGGTTTCTGTATAAAGATTACTGGTAAATGGCTTCAAATAACAGTATTGCACCCATACACAAAAAAGTCTATGCAAACTACAAAACAAAAACAGAATATCAGATTTAGACTGATTTAACTGCTGGATGAAAACCCTTGCCACTTTAACACTTCATGATGTACAGGAGAGTTTTTAAACAGAACAACTGGTACATCTTGCTGTGTCATTCATATTTTCCTTCATTTAGTGGTTGGGTCTTCTCAAAAAGTAGAAAAAAGAACAGCCCAGTTAATAACATCTTCAGTTCCACACACTGAAAGCTTTGGTCTTCTTTATACTCATCAACATCGGTGGTTTGATCTTTGGTTTATCCATAAAAAGCTGAGCCTCACTCTCTGTGTTGGGAAAACGTCTGCTGTAAATCTCTGGATACTCCTTCTGAAACTGGGGCGTAGGCAGTGGTGAAGAAATATACATGTAGAGAGGTGGGAACACCAAAAAAAAAAAAAAAATCATGTTACTTAGTTTCACATGACCGCTTCAAGCACACACACTACAGGGACAATCAATGAAAAACATTTTCTCGAATGGCAAGAATAGGATACGTACTTCATGTAGTTTTGGAGTTTTTGGAATTTCTTGTATTTCACGCACAGCGGATAGCTAACACTATCACAGCTTTATTTCCAAATTTATAACAATCACCACTGTACCATTACGAATTTTATGGCATCTTTATAATGCTGTACCCCAGTTGTCATTTTTTTCTTATTTTATTCATTATCAAAATAAACTTAAAATGCAAGTTCATTATTGCACAAATTTAACTACTGTACGGTAAATATAACTGTCATTGTTATTGATTAAAGTTAAACAACTGCCAAATGAGCAGCACACAGGTGTTACACACTGAGGAACGGCTGAGCCCCAAAATGTCTGTGCTGATTACATCTTATTAAAACCTTTGGTAGTGGAGTGCTGTCCTCTTTCATGTTTTGTAGTGGATTAAAGTTCCAATAGCATCAATTTCTTTTCCATTTTTATATTGTATATGGCATTACCTGTCCAAATGACCATACCAACATCATTAACATTATAATGGTTTTCAGTATAATGCAGGCCTCCTTCTAAAAAAATGTAATCTTGTTTTGGTACCTAGTTTTTAAGTTATAACAAGACTGCAGTGTACCTTTTTAAAACATGGGAGGAAACCAACATCACAGGCACAGATTACAGCATGCAGAACATGCATGTACATACACCACATGGAAAAACTCCTGTTGGCCCATGTTGACTGTAATACACTGTTTAAATGAGTGAGGATACTCATGAGGCACGCGTGTTTGGTTCTCACCTGCTTCAGCTTCTTCTTCTTCTCCTTTAAAGACATGGTCTTGTCTTTAATGAGGCTCTCCAACAGGTCGGCAATGGCAGCATGGGAAATAGACAGCTTCTGCTCCTCAAACTCTTGAGCACTAATTTGCCTGCAGAACGAGTATGCTGGCAAAGCCATCCCAGCACCTGGAGCTGGATACGTCACCTGTTAGGTGAATGGTTGAAAAGGTAAAACTTTTTTCTGTAATTCTATTGAAAAAACTCCATTATCTGACTGATGGGTCTATTACACAGCAATGTACTGTCATGTTGTTTTTCCTTTTTTCAATGATTAAGATGAAACAACAGAAAGTGAGCAGAGATCTGTAAAATGTGCATCATAAAAACACCATCAACATGGCAGAAATAATCATACACAAAAAATACAGATACTCACCTGTACTTTCCTGAGGTATGCTATATGATCCTGGACAGCATTCTGGAGGTATACAGGGACATGAAGGATTTCCTGATGATGATCCATTAAAAAAGAGACCAGCCTTGTGGCCAGCAGCTCATCCAGGTCCACCTCCTCCTCACAGCGGAGCACACAGCGGGAAAAAGTGTGCACCATCTGAAGCGACAGTGACACCAAGTGCTCACAGCAGGTAATGCATGCACCTTAAACAAAGGTTACCCAGCTTTTGCTGCCATGTGCAATGAGCAGATAATAGCTAATAACCTACTAAATTACTTACAACAAAAGTTCATAAAAACTGATGGTAACAGCTTCTGAAAACAGTACTTGTATTCAGTGCTTGATAGTAACGCTCAAACGTTTATTTTACTAAATGAGCTGTCAGACTGTAATTCTAACAGTTTTGTCTCATTTTCCCCAAAATATTAAAATTAATAAGGTAGGTGGCATGATACGTTATGCTTATGCCACAAGACATATCTGAAATTAATATGATGCTGAGGACAGAATGGCTCACCAAAGTAAGTTTGACAATATTGGCTAATTTTTAGGTCTAGGCTTTTCTTTTTTTTTTTTAAGTTTCCCCTTTTAAGAGTTACACAGGAATACATTGGGAGAGCTATTAAGTGTCCTGCACCGAAGACAGAAAGGGCCTCACCAGTGTGCGTGTCCCTATGGCACTGTGCAGCCTGGGCATGTCCACATTTTGACTCATGCGTGAGATCATGCGCATGAGCAGCTGAAGCTTCCGCCGGCTGGCCGGAGGGAGGAGCAGGGTGCACAGCTGCAGCGCCTCAGTGGCGACCCTCTCCAGCTGCGGCTGCAGCACACCTTCACAGCAAGACAGCAGCTGCTCACTGTACTGCAAAGTTTGGCTATCACGTAATGCACTGCAGCTGGCTTTGGAGTCAGACATAAGGCAATGCAAATAATGCAAGATCTCAAGCCAGACTCCAACTTAAAAAACAACTTATGACCACTCAGACTTAAGATGGCCTACATTCTCCTTATTACTGTATTTCCTCAATAGCAATGTTTCAGCGTAACCATTCTCTCTTGCTCTACTAAACTGTCATTCATATGGTATAGGCGGGCTTCCATTTTACGACAAAAACAACTTGCAATGGAGTCAACAGAACAGACAACACATACTTTTCAGAAGCTCTATTCCAGCCTATTTCATTACGCATTAAACATGCTATATAAAGCCATGAGAGCACAGTCCAATATTGTATGAGACATTTCTAAACTGTTTTCCACAGCTGTCAAATGAGCAGCGCACAGGCTGAAATATTCTTTACAACATACCAGACAGAAAAAAAATAAATTCAAAAGCCAAAATGATTAAACTTCATTGAAACATGCACATTTACTGTTAACTTCTTTTTATTAAAACATGTTGTATACTGATAAACATCCTGATTGTCATAAAAAGGATTACCGTATAATCCCGAATACCACCCGCAAAAACAAAATAAGACTTTTCACTCGCAAAAAAAATAAATAAATAAATAAAAATAAATAAATAAACGCGTATACATGACTCGTGAATATCGTACTTCCACCCAGCGGCGCAATTTCCGATAATTTCAGCTTCACTCACAACTTTCAGTTTCTCATTCACAGTAAATAAGCGCAAACGCTTTTCTGAATTCATCGCTTATTGACAGTGACGCTTATTCACTGAGAACTCGAGTGTAAACGAGCCACGTGTGAGATTTTGGCTGTTGCCAATTCGGGTGAGCTGGAAACGCTGTTGTCAAATCCAAAGCTGGAACTATGTATTATGGCACCATGACATGAGAGGCTTGAATAAGACTCTCACCTGAATTTCAGAAGCAATTTTTTTAAGTGCAGGTTGTATTCAAGATTATATAGTAGGTCGATTGCTTAACAACATCCCTACAAATATGTAAATGTAAGGATGCACTTAACACCATTCCCCTAAATCTCATCCCATGTCTTGAAATTAATGATACTGAATTGTGTAAGTCATGCAAGGACAAAAGCTGTGAAATTAAAAAGGCTGTTTAGAGGGGTAACTCCAGCCCTAGAATCACAGCCCTCAGAAACATGTTTTAATCAGCACCTTATTTATACTCTCAGTGCCAAATGAGGTGCCAGGTTGATGTAATCATCCACAGAAAGCAATTAGAAACTAAAGCAAAGACATAAGGACAGTGTGCTTTAGCTTTTGGACTGTAGTTTCAGTTGAAACACAAGGTTAGTATAAAAAGACAAACATCTTAGCACATAATATACAAGCACAAAGACAGTTAACACTTCAGACAGGAGCCAAGAGATGCATGCAGACATCGCCTTACTTTGGTCAGGACTTGGGTGCCGTGCAAACGTAGACACAGGGGGCAGACAGTCAGCAGGCTTGTTGGACAAATCCGCAGTGCTATGGCAGCGCCTGCTGAGGCCCGGGCCTGCTTTCACCTCCACCGCACAGCTAACTAGCTTGACAACGCCGGGCCTTCGCAAACTAGCACCGGAGGAGCAATTCGGCTTCATGGTTATCTCAGCCACAGGAGCGTTAATGCTAGAGCAGCTGGCACACATTGCTCTGTGCCCAACACTGTGGACAAGGCTAGAGAAACATCTGGAACTGCTTCTGTTGGCTTCCACTGCTGGCGGGACCTCTGGCACAAACAGCGTGCCGCTGTTAGCAGTGGCTCGTGGGTAGTGGACATCTGCATTGTCCTTTCCACAACGGGTGCCACAATAAAGAGTCGAGGTGGAAGCAAAAAGCTGACGTTCAGCTTTGAGACAGCTGGGACCGATGCTGCTGCTGCTGCTGACACTCCTACACAAGGTGAGATTTTCCACAGACTTGAATCTAGGCTGAGAGCAGCTGTCAGTTGAATAATCAGCAGTTCCTTCCACGGAGCAGCTTCTGGGCCTGAGTCTTGTAGCATGTGTACCTCTTCCCTTTGTATGCAGAAGGTCCTGGCAAGTTGTAGCGCTGCCCTGACTGTCACCACGTTCGCGGACCTTCCCAACTCGGTCCGTGGCAGGAACAGGAGATGCTAAAGCTGCTTTTGAACTGAACACTTCTCGCATCGGTGATTCGGTTTCATCAAATGCTTCCTTGCGTATTAGGCTCAGCAAAAGGCACTCTGTTGATTTGAAAGCATTGGCACTGCTCAGATGAGGCGTCTTTGGTGGCTGGGGATGGTTGCAATCGTCTGAGTTTTTACGCTTTCCATTCCGATTTTTAGGTACCACGATGTAGCCACACAAGACTAGCAAGGGACCAGAAAGAAAAACATTATCAAGTAAATGAAAAAACAAACAGGCTGGTGGCAAACCTGAGTGCAGGGGTATGAAGCCATGGCCATCACAGTCAACAGGTTAGTAACAAAACACACATTCACAACACTGCCACACAAAAGCAATGCATACAGGCCAGCTAATGCACAAGGTTGATAAGACAAACAGGAGAAAAATAAGCAATGCTAAAATATACTGCTTCTCCCAATGCACATAACTACACATTTCACTTGGGGGAAAACAAAATCTCATCCACATATTGGCAGATAGATGCAGATCCACAATTTCAGTTGTTAAAAAAAAAAAAAAAAAAAAAAAAGAAACACTGGAGAACCTCTCTCTTCCAATGCACAAAAAATGTTCAGTTACACAAGCCTGCAAGGGATCAAGAGCAGAACAGCTGAACACTGGATTCTAAACATTTCAGAACAAAGTTGGTTTTGTTTTTGGAACATGTTAAGGTTCATACATACCCAGTATGTTCACAAACAACTCGTAGTATTCATAGGTCAGTAACGGCTCTGGGAGGTTGACAAAGTAATCAGAAACCGTTTTAAAAACATCCCTCTCAAATCCAGGATATGAGGGTTGATTCAAGTCATACTTTGGCCCTTAGTGTTCAGGGAAGAAAGGAAAAAATTACAATATTTAGTATTATTTAGTTTTACAATTAAATATGGTTTCCACGGATTACTTCAAGACAAGAAAAAAACCATATTTAACCACTTTATTTTGGGAACCCAGTACAATTCTAAAGGGCCAAAAATGGGCAATACTTTTGAGTGCAGTCCATTTCAGTTACTTACAATTTGCTAAACATTTCATTGCAGACAAAGCCCAGTGTGGTAGGTCATCTGAGAAAATGAAAAAAGTGTAAACAAAAAAGTACAACTTTTTAAATGTAATAACAGTATAATACAATATACATATAATACAAATTTACCTGACTTGTCCTCTAGTGTAACTACTCCGTGCTTGTTAACATTGGTCATATTATATATAATGTGTCGAGCATTAACTTCAAAGGGATTCAGAACATCATCCAGAGAGGTCAGGCCCAAGGTTTTCTGCAAACTTAAAATACATCTACATTATAAAATACTGATCAACCCCACTGAAATGTCAAAAATAACTTTCAGATAATCAAACATACTGTGTGAGGGTTATGTTTCTCCAAATATCCAGAATATCATCATCGGTTAACTCCCGTCGATGGACGGCTTCTGGACTGGAGGCAGTAGGCTCTCCCTGGGTTAGTGGATCCACATTTTCCTGAAGTTCAATATGTGAATAATCACATATGCCCTTATATTTATACACAGTTACATGCAAAATTACCATTACTGTACATCACACTTAATTAGATGCTAGAAAAATGAGAAACGTGTACAGTACTCACTTGTGATTCTTTGGAAATTTTCTTTGAATTTCTGAATTTGAAAAGTCTATCCCTCTCCTTCGTCAAAGAATTCTTCCTCATATGATCAGAGACATGGGGAATGGGCTTCACTGGTGAAGTGGAGGGAAATCTAAAAGTATACAGTACACTGTTAGCAAAACATGAAATTCAGCTGCACAGGTGAGTGAATAGACCACTGAAACTGACACACTGGTGCTTAAATAAATAAGAGAGAAGTCGATAAGAAACCTGAGATGTTTAAAACGTACAAATTAAAAGTCAAATAAAGTACCACTGTGCTACAGCAATGAAACAGACCTGATGGGTTAGGCTGTTCGACAACAGTCATATTTTTGACATTATAAATGTAGGATGTTCTTTCTCGTACTGCCCAGGTTATACACTATTTATACCAGGTTTTAAAATGTCAGAGTAAAGAACACACAAATTTTTACTCATTTAGAAAAAACTACAGTAATTGTTGAAAATTTGCCACTAGGCAGTTAAAAGTTGTAATTGTCAAAAACAATAGAAAACTCCTGCACACTCTCGGGAAGGTTGTTCTTCATAATTCTCCATTTAAAACACAACATTTCTGTATCTTGGACCTTCATCAAGTTCCTTACATGATGTAGGTCCAAAGACTGAAAAGTGAATTTGCTATATTACAGACTGAGATGCTTGTAAAATTTCATTGATCTTAAAATGACAAACCTATACAGCTGGCTGTTGTCTTCTAATTCTTCTGAACCCCATTTGCCTTTGACATCTTCAATCACGTGATTTTTGAGGAATTTCTTGAGCAGCTGTACCGTCTGTTGCCTTGTTACCTCGGGGCCAAAATTGCTATTGTTTCTGAGAAGTTCGTGTAACCAGTCCACTGCTGCCGTTGCTGTGAAACAGTTTCCGTAAGACCTCAGATTGTGCCGATGCTTCTTCAGGGGCATTCCCGCTCTGAAAAGCTTCGTCACTTCATTCCACTGTAATAACAATCAGCGAGTCATAAACACATGGCAGCACACTGGGTAGAACAGGTTACAGATGACTGATGACTTTCTAAGAGCATCAGTTATTTAGTTATTTATACGTTTAACTTTTTTTAATGAATTAGACTTTTTTCTTTTTCTATACATTTCTCCCTAATAACATACGAGTACATTTCTGGGAACTGAACCATACCAGTAATGAATCGTTGTGTTCACCGCAGAGTAATGGTTATTCAAAGTAACTTTGTACAATATATCGTGGACGTCCATATACTGGCTGTTATAAACAGTCAGCTATTTTACATCTGATATCTATACCATCAAAAGACATTTTAATTTAGTTGGAGTGCGCATAACACACTAGCTAACAAAGTGCTGGTAAAAGATCTATTCGGAGGCACGTGTAATGAAAGCAAGTAAAAACAGTGCATAAAAGAAACACAACATCCATTATTACCTAATCTACTGCCTAGGTTACTTCCTATAGAAATGCTGGCACGTATAATCTTAAACCGTTGAAAAAAAATAATATCCACAGAATTCAAAACAATTTGGTCACCAAACCGTTTAAGCCCGAAGCTTAAAACAATACACGTAAATACAAACTGCTAAGGCATCCGCAAGTACGTTCTGCTTTCTTACCAGCTTCGTAGCTCGATATGGACCAGGAGTGACAATGTGAGACTCAAAACAATTCATTTTTAACTTCTGTTTGCTTCTAAAATAATATATGAAAATGTAATACTATACAATTGTCATTCTTGGAACTAAATTAATACTTCCATAACTCTTACTGTAAGTAACTACACGCCAATCATTTTCTGCACTGTTTAAAATTACGAGCGTAGTTCCGGAGGCACGTGATTGGCTGCACCAATGTCACGTGACTGCTCATGCAACTGGTCACTTTTAAAACTACAGTGCATTGAATTTAAAACGGTTACAGTATACGAGTTCAGACGCGATGTGAACTATTTGTAACCGTTGATCGAATATATAATAATAATAATATATTTAATTTAATAATAATAGAATAAATAAATTCCATTCCAGTTTGTTTTAGTATAGCACCTTTCATCATTCACTTACATTAGCACTTTAATATCATATAATTTGAAGTGTAGTAAAATAAATAAAACAGGATTGTTTACACCTGTTTCTACTGACTGTGGTGGGTTGGCACCCCGCCCTGGGTGTCCCCTGCCCTGCACCCTATGTGCTCTGGGATGGGCTCCAGGCTTCCCTGCAACCCTCACCAGGAATAAACGGTTAAGATAATGGATGGATGTTTCTACTGAATACAAATACAAGTAATTTTGCTGCCTCAGGAGATACAGATACAATACTGAGTTCTCTGCACATCTGTAATGTACAATATATTATAGTGTAAAGGGGTCATCCTCCCAGAGCTCAAACCCTGGCAGCCACACCCCACCACTTAAAGTAACCAGACAAGAGGACTAGCCTACTGAGCTTAAGACCACACTGTCTCCTTTTCTCACTTGGGGACTAATTAGATTTCTCTCCTGACATCTAGGGATTTCTGCCATAGCACTAGTTTTTGCTTCACTACAGATGCAAATAAAGTTACTGTTTAACAGTGATTTTTGTCTTTGAGGTCAGACATATCTGTTCTTCACCATTTCTCTAATTAATTGGACAAAAATATTGGGTAAAATAACAAAATGTTCCATTCTTGCACTAACCAAGAAAAATTTGAGATTCTTAATCACAGTAATGAGTTAAACTAGGGAAAATGAATATGCAAACCTTTCAGTTATACAAATGGTAATTCTTTGAAAACTTTGAAAACCTGAAGCAATGAGAAGGTAGTTATGGAAACAACTGAGGGAAAAACCAAATTTAAAGTTAATTATTTGTGTATATGAATAACTGAAAATGTATTTTAATTCTAAATGGAACAGAAGTGATGAAAATACCTTCCACCAATGAACTTCCAAATTAGCTTCTTTTTCTTTACTGGTGCATTTTAAATCTTTATTAAAATTTTTCTATATTTCTTGTCCATAATATACGACAGCTTTGTTTATCTGGAGGCTGTAGGGTACCATGACTTGTTGACATACTGAGTATTAAGTAAAAGACACTGATGCTTTGTCAACTTCTGAGTCCCATATACGGTTACTACTAAACAGTGCAAGACATTAATAAAAACGGCAAGAACTGTAAGTATAAAAACAAAAGTAAATACAGACTCTGCAGAGACCAATTTCAGAAATAAAGGCTAGACATTATGTGTCCGTGCTGTTTGCTAGTGTTACTGTAGTCATTTTCAGTTCTGTGTCAAATGTGATTGTCTACAAAGGCCACCTGCCTGGAAGCAGGTAATGTTGCTAAGTATTCATCATTCTCTGAATTCTGGACTTCACTCATGGTTGTGTGTGGAAAGCTAACCAAGGGAAGTGTTCAGCTCCCATGGATGACAATTAGCAATGCAAAACAGTGTTGCTTCTTTCAGCAAAGATACACCTAGTAACATGCTGGCCTTCCCTGCTTACCTGTAATGATGTAACACTCTCCTTTTGTTGAAGACACAATGTAGAAATGTTGCTGCAAATATTCATACTATAATTGACCTTGACCTTGGGAAGAGTGGTAAAGCCATGCATACCCAGGCTCACTGAAACTCAACAATGTACTGTATACTCTAAGGCTCACTCAAAATTTATTTTTATGCCATTCATTGCACATCTTGAGCTTAGAGCTTAGCCAAGAGTCTTTTAAAAACTATCACAATCTTCGAAAGAATACATGTTCTGTTTAATTTTGTAGTAGGATTTTAAATATCCTTTCCCTTAGCTCAGGTTATGATGCCAAATTCAGAATACACAAAACCGGGGCTGAAGGTTTTGAATCTTCTTGTTGTGAACATTGCTGTAAACGAGTTTTGTGGCTAATACTGATCCATCATGTTGTGTATATATTAATCTTGCTATTAAATTAAATACTTAAAGCTAATCAACGCAGTAGTATTTTTAAAGCAACATACATTATAGTCACATAATATGCAGTAGCTGTTTATGTTTGAGATTACTTGAACTATTTTAATTCTGATTTGTTATGATTACATATTAAACCAGCTCTGAGAAGAATCTGATGACTGAAGACTGTCAGCTCTTTACACCCCCTTCTTGCTGCATTTTTCACATATTGGACTGTTGCTAGGCAACAGAAAAAAAAAAAACAAACCTCCAAGTGAAATACCTTCCTATCATTTGTACTTCCCATCCTATTCACAACAAAATATGAAGTTATAAATTGTGAAAAATTTTCCCGATATACGAAGAAGGTAAATAGAATATTTGTGTAGCTATAAATATTTTATGAGCCTGAAAACTTCAGGCTGGAACTGGAATGTTTAACTATTGTGTTACCTCATGCAACGGTGGCTGAAATGTAAATGTAAACGTGTTAAATTTAGTGTTTTTAAAAATAAATTTAACTTCCTGCACATGCCCAAGTTACATATAAACATGTCTTGAATTTATGTGCTATTACAAAGTCTTGTGGTAATTGTAAAATAGTACAACTGATTGTAAAAAAATGTGGAGTGGTGCAGTGAAGAGTACTGGTGCATTGTGCCTCTAGGGCTGCAGTCTCATTCTGTTTCCAAGTTTGTGCACATTCCAGTACTGTTGCCATTGTCCAAAGGCTTGTGTTTGCTTTGGGCCAAACCCCAGGCTGTCCCACCACCCTGTATCAATTAACAAGTTAGAAAATAAATTAATAAAGAATGTGTACAAATAGCTTTTTTATTTAACAATCAAACAATAAATTTAAGTGACATAACAGGATCAGCTCCAAGTATGTACAAAATGGTATTCAGTAACCTGCTGTAGAATATGTAATTAAAAGATGTTTCATTGTGAATCCACAAACTGTCAATAAAAGTATAAACATTTATTTCTGATTGCAGAATTAATCACATGCTACTTTCGTAACACATCTGTATTATCATACATTCTGCATGATTTCTTAAAACAGGAGATATTTTAAATGAGACATTAAGTTCTTTCCTAAGTTCACAATAACAGTGTAGTCTGCTGGCAGGTTAAACCACTTCTCTGCACTGAATGTTGTTAAAACACCATTAGTCTGTCTAACATAGTTAAAATCCATGAAGTCTAATGGAAGCGAATCAGGTTCTATAGCCAAGTATGGGTGTTACATATAAGGAATTTGTTCTCTGCATTTAACCCATCCCCCTGGGGGGGAGGGGGCAGGTACAGCTATTTTTTTCTGCACCAGGGAACTAGCACAGAGTGTCTTTCTCAGAAACATCCTTGCTAGCAAGGCTGGGATTTGAACTGAGAGACTATAGCATCCCAGCCTTCCACTCAGCCTACTAGGCTACAGTAATGCCATTGTTAGCTGGTTTAATGACTCTAAGACCATCAGCTGCAGACAAGTTACCTGGTCTCTCTTCTTTAGGTTTCCCATTTTGAATAACATTTAGGACAATATCTATGGTTTATATTCAATGGTTTATAATAATTTATGATTTATAGATGTAATCCTGTTATACAATGAAAAATGCATGTTTATATACAGGTATAGGTATCTTAAAACAAGGAGAATAATGAAAAGTTTGGATTTAGGCAGCCATGTTGAAGCTGTTGACTGATACTATATAAAACAGAACACAAGGGAGACAGCACTTCTTGAAAAACTCTGTATATTTACTGCTTTGTTCAAGAAGTGTGCAAAAGTGCAACTGCTGTGCTGGAATCTGCAAACTGTTCTCTTTCCTCAGGCCAAAAGACAAGTTGCATACAACACCATAGACCTACCAAATGACACCTCCTACTCTGTGAAGAAAGTAACATAGGCAACTCATTTATATTGCTATTTAATAGCTACCTTTCAGGGTTTCAAAATAAATGCATTCATATGACTACAATGAGTGTCGGTGTATCTGAGCATTTTATGTGAAAACGTTAATAAATCAAGTGCAGCTGGCCTTAAAAATAAATCATGTTACCAAGTCATTGTTTCTTGCTATTCTAGTATGTCATTCAAGACAGAAATAGCTTTAGTGCAAATGCCATCTGTTCAAGTATTTCAGTGCGTGTATTTTCTGGTAAACTTGAGGCATTTGTTATGACTGAAAAATATAAATGTGAACAAATATCCTTGACAACACTGACATCTGATATTTTACTACAGATGGGTAATTTTGGCCTACACACTTGAAATAATATGCATTATAGGCTGCTGAATGAAAAATGCAAAAATTAAAATAATAGATGTACAGAGAAAAGGTCCAGATGGAGTTATTTTTTCAACTCTTAGCATTGCATGACTCAGATGAAGATGCATTTAAATTTTTAAGGTATCCATAGAAACAAATTCTATATCAGTATCAGGTTGTATCGATCACGTTTTATTTTCTCACAAACCTCACTATGAATTTTTTTATGCAACATAGCAAATAGAACATATCTTAAAAAAACCAAATGAAATTTCTGATCAGTTCTACATATTATCATTAGAATCCCAGTTGAAAATCATTGTTATTAAACTAAATGTTATTACATCAATACAAAGATGTCAATCTACAGTATATCGATAATATATTGAATAGTGGTGTTCATGCTATAACACAAATCAAGCAAGCTTTTAAACTGAATTTTTATTATATTTTGGGCTTCATTAAACAGTTACATAAAGATGTGATGGAATTGTATAAGGGGAATAATCTATATCAGGTAATTAGGGATCTTATTGCTCATAACAAAACGTCCAACAAGGCCTAGAATCTGGATTTGGCTTGTTGATTAGTTACGTCTCTAAATAATTTTAACTTTTGCAATGATTGAGAGAACTGTATTTAAAATTTCCTTAATGAATGCTTTTGCAACTAAGCAACTCTGGATGCTGGTCTTTTTAAATGGTATTTGGTCTGGATCTTAAAACACAGGAGCAGACCTGAGCTGTAGAGCACTGTAGAACGAAGACACCGGACAGTTTTCACATAAAAACTCAACAGGAGTGAAGTAAAATAACAAAAAAATCCAATACATAGACTTGAGCAGCAGCACCAGAACTCAGTGAAAAGATGGCAGACCTTTACATACAAGCTGACCAGGTTGACTTCATTTACATTTTAAACACAAGAGATGCTCACACATTTGAACATTATGATTTAATCACAGAGATTAGCCACTTTTTAAAAATTAATAATGTGTGTCATTTGCATAATTGTTAAAGAAATTTGTTAAATGACAGCTTTTTAAATGTTTATAGAATGGAAGCTATACACTATCCATGCCAATACATATATTTTCAGTAAAAATTTCATGTTTTTTATCCCCCATGAAATCATGACAAATATATGCTTTAAAAGTGGTGTATTTTTCTCTGAGAACTGTATCAGTTTAACATCCTTGACATTTCACTTTTTTGAAGAGGATTTCTTAATGCTGCTACCTGGTGGAGTTCTGAGCAACCCAGAATCCCCATATGCTTCTGCTCAGACAGGTGCCCTGGAGAGGGCGCTCCTTCCAAATAAGGCACATCAGCTCTGTCTCTCAACACATGCTGCTAAAAAGACTAACATCCTTTGTAGACAGACGAAATTGTGTCACACCTTATCACATCTCTTAATAAACAGGCCTGCCCTATTTATTATCTTTATAGATTAATTAAATCCACATTTTCTGGACAGGATACACCCTGGATGAGGTGCCAAATCATCGCATGGCGGTAGGCATAGCTGCAGTTTGAACCTGCGACCTCATGTCTAGACAGACACCTTATGTTATTTTATCTGGCCTTCACATACCAGTGGCTAATTCACCTAAAATTTGCAAGGACTTAAGATGACTCATGTATGTCATGAGATGAACTTGATGGGATGTGTTTTTTGCTTTGGTTTTGATGTTCTTCTTGTCAGTTTTGAATAGTTGTTAAAACTGGTTTGCATGCATTTTTATACAGTTTCCACACCCTCATTTCGGCACCTTTATAGGAAGTCCTGTAGGTGGCATAATGGCTCTTTTGTAGTGCTGGTCCTTTACACCTCCAAAATTGGGGTTTTGATTCAAGTCAACAACATTGTGTGTGTGGGCTCTGTGTCTTTTCTTAGTTTCTGTATAGTGTTTCTCCCAGACATTTATTTTCCTCCCACAGTTCTGCAGTTTACATGAAATGAGGATGTATATAGACCCTAGTCTGTGTGTGTGTTTGAGAGCAAGAAACAGAGATCCCTGTTTTGGGTCTGTGGACCATTCACCTTTGAGATAGGCTCCAGGCCCCTTAACAACGCGCACCCTTGCCAAAGTCCGATGCCCACAATGAACATATTTGACTTAATGCCAAGTAGTGTATATGAACACAACTCATACTTAATTCTTACAGGGCCTGACAGCATGCAGCTGTGCTCCAGGCACACTGTATTCCTGCAGAGCCCTCTCCAAGTCCACAAAGCACACATAGACTGGATTACCGTTCTCCATGCACCCTCATGAAGCTGTGCAAGTGAGAATATCTGGTCCACAATTGCATGGCCAAGACAGAACTCGCGTTGTTCCTCCTTAATTAAATGTTTGACAGTTGGTTTCCTCTCCAGCACCCTTGCATAGGCCTTACCAGGGAGGCTGAGAAGTGCAATCCTTTTGTAATTGGAAGACACCCTGTGGTCCCCTTTTTTACATATGGGGACCAACACAGCAGTTCGCCATAGCAAGTTCTACAGCAGTGAAGAAGTTTAAACGACCAGATGGCTCTAGCACTGCCTCCTGGTCGGAAGGCAAGTCCACTGGTTGCGGAGTTCCTCAGCACTTCATAATTTTCTCTGGAGAAGTTAGTACCTTTCTATCCCTGCTTAGCACATTCTGAGTGAAGTTGCCCCTTCCTCTCCTAAGGCTGTCTGCCTTGATATGTCCTACAAGAGCCCATGACTTTTGTGGAACCCACACCTGACCCCAATCCTTTATCCTGCAGGTAGTGAGCTCACAAACTGACCTCACATTGCCATTTTGGGCTGAGCCTAGCTTGGTTATGTGGATAACTCAGCCAACAGACACTTGCCTGTGAACCTAACCCTAGGACATGGCTTCAAGGGTGGGTCTTGATGGTCCCATACTGGCCTGGGGTACATTGGTTCCTATTTCATGTGTTGTTGGGTTTAGTTTTTTTTGGACAATTTTTTGTCTCCTCACCTAAGACATGTTTGCCATTGGAAATCCTACCAGGAGTATAAAGCTCTGGATAATATATCTTAGGATCATAGAGGCCACAAACCCCACTATTACAGTGAGATTATAGTTCATTGGGGATTTTCATTTATTTTTAATACACATTTTCTATTTATTCAAAACATAATTTTTGTTTATGATTGTTACTGTTATGATTGCTCCTAAAAGTTCGATCCGATTTAATATATTTAACAAAGTCTTTGCTAACTATGTCAGCATTGGCTAATAGATTTTTATTTTTTTCTTTTTTGTAACGGCAATACATTTATTGTTTCTAAAATTTTACAGATATGCTTTCGGCTTTTTAAGTTTTCAAGTGATAATATATCCCAGCGAGCAGAGAAGGTATATAACAAGTACGTTCTACTTATATTTCAATAATAATGTAGCATTTAAATATTCTCTACGTGTTTTGTGTCGAAGAAATCATAAAACTGTTCTGTCTCTTATGGGCTGGTTTTATTATCGGTAGACATGCTCTGAAATTCAGTGATTTTTCCGCTTCTCTTATGAGCTGTTGTACAAGTCAATCAAACCTCTGTTCCAACCCTTGCTGCACAGAGGTGGGACCTAAGAAGACTAAGGGACCTGTATGATTGACATTGGTTCTGCGTGGTTCTTGCGAGCTTTATGAGCGTTGAGTCAGTTACGTTTAAGAAAGAAATATGTAATTCTTTGTTTAAGTTCACAAATATCTCCAAGATGCTACGACATATTACGTATTTATATTCCTCCCAATCCCAGCAAAATTGATATTGGAACATAATATATTGTATAAAATAATTAAGATCGTCATTGCCTGTATTTGTAGAAATAGTGGATTTGGAAGAAAACAACAAATCTCATTTTCTTCTCAGCTTCTCCCAGCGCCCTTGGAAAGATTATGTGAAATCTGATGAGGAACAGTAAATGGTAAGTTACTCAGTTTATAAGTACACTCATTTTCAGTCGTGTGCAGTTTTACCCCCGCTGGTCGCATCGTGACTGTTGTAGTACTGCATTGTGTAAGAGGAGGATCTGCGTCTACACTACAGTGAAGTGAAGGCATTGTGCGCTTCACAGGTAAATTCCACATCGTCTTCTGTTACAATGCTTTATCATATCTCGACCAAGTAAGTTACGGTACACAATAAAGCGTTTGTGGTGAGATGTGCGGTATAATCGCAAAACAATAACAACGTATAGGGATCAGTGCAGACATAACTGCGATGAAAGCCCAATGGTATTCGCTGCGCTCTTCGCTTCTCCAGTATTGCAGCTGAGCGCTTCATATGTAGCGCGACGAAGTTCTGAGCATTTTACTGCATACGATGTGCTGTTCTTGGTTTGTGATGTCCAGCCTGAATAGAATAAGGTTAAGGCCATTTTTAAATAAGCGACTTTTATCTGTCGTTTCTGTTTTGGTCATCAGTATCATATAGCGCTTTGATCTGGGTTATAAAATATAATTGTCAATAAAATTACAGATTTGTATGCAAGCTTGTTTAGCTACTTGTGGTTTACACTGTAACTATACAGTTTAACCAAGTTTAACCAATTAAGTATACTGTTCTCTGGATTCTGTTGAGCCGTTTATTTATTTATTTATAAATGAACGAAATGATTTACCGATTAACTGATACATTATGGTTACTGACTAGACTGATTTTCTGTGCTGTTTCTACTGCAGTAATTTTAAAGCCAGTGGCCTTTTCGTTATTTTGTGCTGGAAGAAGATGTTAGCTTATAGTTCGTATTTGTTAATGCAGGCAAATTGTATGGCAAATATATGTGGAATGTTATATTTGAGAAAACAGCTGCATACTGCTGCATTTATTAAATGGTGTATTCCTATACTGTGACCCGGAAAACTTCTGTAGTCTGCACCATTGCATGGACTACAATGTGGTCTTTTAAACGTAAAATTAGTTCTGTACTGCAAATAAAAGTTTTCTTAATGGAGTTAAATTGTTTGGCTTGCTGCTGTGTTATTGTCACTGACTATATATATATATATATATATATATATATCGGACTGCACTATATTTCAGTCTTTTAGATCAAAATCCACCTTCCCAGCTTATTCTACAGAAATATTGCTCAGTTTTTTAGTAAGAGTTAAATTATACAACATTCTTAATGAACAATGAACAACCACAGGAATTTAGTTAACAAAGGGAAGACACATGCTGTCCAATATTCATAGAATTAAAAACTGTATTGAAGTTGAAACAGAGCCCCTCCCACCTTTTGACTCACAAGAAACCTGTTTTCCTGGGAGCATCTGTGGATGAATTGTATCACTCTGTTCCATTCTCTGTATCGCCTGGTCTGACAGTGTTTAGCACATTAATGGAGTGACAGTCTCAGTATTTCTGTGACAGTTTTGGAAAACACTGGCTACACTTATGGTGACAGTGTTGCTGAACAAAGGCGGCTTCAGTCATCTTACATCAAGAACACTGGATTTGTAAACATTTGTGTTTCATTCAGGAGTACTTTACAACTGGTTGAGGTGTAAAAACACTCTTTTGACAAATTTCTATTTTCAATATAGAAAATATTAACTTTGGATCACATCGGTGTGAAACTAAGTCTTTAAAGTGATTAATTTTTCCTATAAAGCAATAGGTTTTGTTATAATTTCAGAAATTACTAGGGTCATGGGTCATTGATACCTTGTAATTTAAAATCATTAGGCATTACATTCAAATAATGTCATAATCTGACAAAATAGAATGACCAATGGTGTGATGTCCATGGTGTATGAAATAATTAACTGTATTTCTGACAGCCACTAGTGTAACCTGCTTCCAGTTTGGGTTTTGGCTTCATAATTTCTCCAATCACTGCAAAATAGAGGTAGGTCTTTTAGATAGGCCTCATTTACAATTTACCAGATTACTGTATCTTTTCTTTAAGTGAGTCATGTTATAAAAAGGAAGAAAAATGAAATTACATGTTCTTGTGTCAACTGCTTTAGCAGCCCAAGTCACCACTGTTAACGTGTTTAAACGTATATGCATTGCTTAATTTTGTTATCATTACTTATAATGCCATTTGATTTATCTTTCATATTTAATCCCAATTATAACTAACCCATAAAACAATGCTGAGATCATTTCTTTCATTCTAACTCATGTACTATGCCCCCTAGTACACTTGTCTTTCTACTTTTGAAAAAATTGTAAAGTCTTCAGAGATTATTAATGTATGTATTCAGATGGCACTGTTTGAACTTTGGGCATAACAGTGATATTCAGGAAGCATTATACAGTGCAGTGTCACACATAGTAAACCAGCATTAGCACCATATTTCACAATGTACACTAAGTTACTGTAGTACTGTGGTGTCAATAAAACAGTTCAGTTCAATATAGTGATACAGGAAATTTAAACTCCAGGAGTTGTATCTTATCATTATGGATGGTGTAAACCAGAATCTACAAGTGTAAAAGTTGTACCCCTTATATAGGAAAGTTAAAGTGTTCTTGTTTTTTGTCACCATGATTTTCCCTAGGTTACCTGTACTGTTTAGTTCTTTTTCTTGTTTAAAAAATGAAATTTTTTCATTATTTCAGTATAGCTGAAATGAAATATTTAGTTAAGTGCCAAGACATAGGGAGAAGTTTCAGTATTCTGAATGGTAGGTGAAGACCGTAAGAGGCCAATACAATCTCACAAGTGTAAACTGTGTGGTAGCGTATATGTTATAAAATTACTTATACATCAAATTATTTACTGCAAGCACAAATAAATACATTCACATGTTCCAGCCCAATGTGCTGCAAAGTAATGTATGCTGACTTGTGACTATAACTGGTGTGAAATCTTGCCTTTGCTCAGTGGATTTGTCACCCTTCGTAAACCTAGTCCTGTGCTTTTAGGACACTGAGACTGTTATACCAATAATGTTTTAAAAACTCAAATCAAACAGTACAGAAGATACTAGAACATGTTTGCAAGTGTTTCTAGGTACGCTTAGCATGGAAACGCCGATCATAATTTAGGTGTATAAGTATATTTAGGTGTACATAGTATGTTTTTTAGCCTAGATATTTTTAGCCATCCATTGATCATAAGTTACTGGTGTTTAAAATTACAAGGGTATTAACAAACTGTACTGAGATAAGGTTGAAACGATATGTCAGATGCCAAAAGACTGATTTCACAGTCCTCTGTGAATTTGCTTTTCTGTCCTGTAAATAGCGATACTTTTCCTCCATTTACAGGACACAAAAATCACACAGCAGAGCAAAAATCACTCGGAACACTTTTTGTATGTCTGTTTGCTGAATAGGTGATATGTTTAAATGGAGTGTCAATAATGGACTGTTGTTAGGTTCGGGTTGGAAATTAATATGTTTTCTGCAGCAGATTTTGACAGTTTTATCCACACATCAGCTGAGACATTTGCCTTGCACAATTAGGCTGTACTTCATGTTACTTCTAAAGGGTACCCACTACCCACTGGATAAGGGCAACCAGAAATAAATAAAGAATCAGTTTTGAGCAGTTGATTACTCTAGAAATTGTGCTTTTTTATCTTGGAAAAGTTTCAATGGTAAACCTAAACAGGCTGCAAGGATGTGTTTTGTCTTCTAGGGTTTCAAAAGTTCAGAGGAATGTATTGTTCCAGGTCTGTCTTGATACAAGGTCACGAAATGACACAACGCTGTTCCAGCACAATCAGTGTCAAGGCTGAGAACCTAGGGGACATGGCAGGATGAAAGACACTCCAGTGATATTTAAGTGTGATGTGAGAATAAAAGTAAGGTGACACTAGAGGACAAAAGGTATGGTGAAAGCTGTGTTCAGGAAAAAGAAAGTAAAGGTAGATAAAAGATTGAGAAGAGAATGTTAAAATGACCCTTTGCTTTAAAAAGTGTTTTTCTAACTGGTATACATTTGGTAATGAAGTAAATTTATTTATGAAGCACATATAAAACAATAGCAGTTGACCTAAACTCAGAGCCATCCCTGATCAGTTTGGTACCCTAGACAGGATTTTAGCTGGCTCCCCTTACATTGCAACCAGTTCCACCACCAAGCGCTAGTGACACCCCTATAAACAGACAGCACTCCTGGTATTTTCCTATACAGCCTATACCCAGGGCCAGCTCTGTCAAAATTGCATAGTAGTTGTCGTAAACGCATAAATGAATGAATGAATGAATGAATGAATGAAATAAACAGAAGAAACTTTAACAACAAAATGGCTGCTACTTTAAAAAGCCAAGGAGACAAGATGAGTTAAGGTCAACCTGAAAAATAAAATCACTGGGAAAAATTTGGGATTTTAAGGGTTTAATGTAGTGTGTATGACTATGCTACACAATATCAGATATGGCATGTATCAGAACTTATGTTATTCAATCTAAGAGCATCATATAAGCAATAATTTATTGAAAAATTACCTTTTTACATATTGCTACAAATATAGAAACTTCTTAATAAACATCATGTAAGAAAAAAAAGTAATTGCAATATTAGTAGTACATGTATTTCATTCTTTAGAGCTGCCTTATAGGGCTAAATATATAAGCTGTTTTAAAAATCCAATGTAGCATTCCAGTGATATTCTCCACATTCTATAATTACAGCCTACTGTTAAAGTCCCAGCATTAAAGAGTGATGTGGGGAACTGATATTGGTAGAGTGGTTAAGGTCATGTTTCAGCAGTGGATCGCAATGATGACATCATCCACCACAAACACTCGATTCAAAAGAGTCTATGAGCTGTCGTGTTCTAGCACTGGGCACACTGTCCAGTTATTGGAAATTTGGGTTTGATTAAGATTCTCTCCAAAAACATTTTACTGTTACGTGTGAAGTTCTTACATAATGAAATATGTTTATAGTCATTATCAAAGACTGCAGAAATACTGGATACTCTCGTTTGGCAATATGTGTTGTGAAGTAAGTCAAACAGTAAATAAGTATGGGTTGTAATTCTGTTATCACTTATGATTCAGTAAAAAAGACAATATAACAATCACAAGAACAGATATTTCCGTATACACCGTGTTCCATCAGGATATGCGTATTTATTTTAGTAAAGCTCAGTTTTACAGACAGTGTCACAGAGTACCCTTACCCTAGCTTTCAGGACACGTTTCTTCACTCTTTAGAAGGCCATTGTGAACATAAGGAGCTAAGAAAGCCGTAGGAAAGTTATATGTTTAAGTGCAAAAGCACTTGTCAAAAGCACACTGATGAAGGGCACCGTAAAAAGGCATTACACAGGCACTTCATTTATTACTGCTTTGCGTACAGTCTACATCCGAAAGGAAACTCCTTTTTAGTTGCCACATGTTAAATCCTTCTCAGGCTGTGGTGTCATTTGCATTTTTTCCACTGACATATTTTTGTTTTACTTATTGCACTCATTTTAGTAACATAAATGGGTGCCTGATTTACACTCTTAGTAATGTGTGTGTGTGTGTGTGTGTATGTATGTACATGCATTTTATATATAATTATATACGATGATTATATATTTAATTTTTAATGCATTTCGACAGGTATCAAAAAGAAACTACAGTATATTGTATGAGATCATGAATTGTATGAGGTCATTAATGTGCTACCATGCAGTGCATTAAGACACAGTTATAGCTGTAGTGAGAGTATAACAAGGTGAAAAAGTGGCTGATGTGCAGCAGAGGCACTGCTGCCAGTGCTAAAGGTGCCTGCTCAACCACAGCTCAATTTAACAGCCGCTTCCTTTGTGAACTGCTCTGAACCGAGGCTTTCAACTGGTTGCCGAATGTGTTCGTTGTGCTTTTCATCAGTGCACAGTGGGAAATTGATGTGTGTACCTAAAGTGCTAAAAGCTGTGCAGTAACTAATCAAAAATACTCCAATACTATTTTTGCATTAATATTCACCTTGGCTGTTTTTATGTTTTATGGATACCTTCATCTGCTAATATGTAATGATGGCACGCACCAGGATTGTCAAGACAAGCCTTTTTTTCAGTTTTTTTTTTTCTCCGTTTATGTTGTATATCAGACGCCAATAGTCACCTGTCACTGTTCTATTAAGAGAAGTTGTCACTTACCGTTAGTAAGAGCTGGTACAGTCACTTGCATATCTGTATTTCACAACTGTCAGTTTGCATCTGTGCTGGTATGGAAATGAGTGTAAACAGTGAAAGACACTTTAAGATTTGATTACTTTAGTGGTGCTCTTTATGAGTATGTGATATCTAGAAAATCCTGCCTAGCCCCTCTTATTACTCACTGTTAGAACCCTGTTCCTCACTTTGGAAATTACGCATGACATAATCAACTGCTTTAACGGCTAAAGACGTGTTTCTATAAAATGCAAATTGCAAGACGAGTGTCTCTTACTCTTCAATTGGAACTGTTTAATGTCTAAATTTACTTTAAAAGGACCAGAAATTACTTATTGGTTTTGCAATATGAAGTAAGTAATTGTGTGTTTTCAATATTCCTGAAGATCAGCGCCTTTGTGTCTGTGCTGTCTTAAATGCATTGTTTTGCTGGTAATCAATATTACTTCTGTTTTACTCCTGTCCTATACACTTGTGTGACATTGCAGGCTTCATTCAGCTTTCATCTTGTGCTTTATGAAGATGAGCCATCAAAAAAACTGACTAATGTGAGAGGAGCATGCTGGGAACACCGAGGCAGAAACCAAAGACGGTAGTTTCACTCCACAGGGGAGTACCCTCTGTTGTAGTCTTTACAGCTTTGCTTTTATTCTTTGTTGCCTTTCCTTTTCTGTCTAAGGCCTGCGCGTGCTATTACTGTTAGTAAAAATAATAGCTCTCTGTGGTACCAGCTAGGAATTGTATCATCAGTTCCACATGCGCGAAAAAGGTCTTTCATTTGTTGAAGTACTGTACTACCTTATATAGTTGTATTACTATGATCATTTGTCTGTGAGTGAATAGCACCACAATTCTGCAGAATAATTTTTGTAAGCTTTGTTTAATGTAGAAGAAGGTAACATTCATGAACTTTGTGTATTGTTAGCACTGCTGCTAAGTGAGCAGTTGCTACATCTGGACAGCTATGTTATAAAAGCCTGCTCACCTTTCTGAATTGTTTTGTATCGCTGTTTATGGTCTTTGCCAGGTGGCTTAAAGTGGCCCTGGCTTCTGGAACATCTACGTTTGGTTTGTTTCCATTGTCTTCTGGTTGTCAATTTTCCTTTCATTCTTGTCGTTAGTTTTGACTTCAGGGCTTCATTTGTAATTCTTTGCATGCACACAAAACGATGCCAAAATATGTGTATGCAACTTTCCACGTCAAAGTTGGGATTTATATAAGAAAATCGGACGTGTAACTTGGTGTGTATTTATGCCAACTTTGACCCATGCATACACAGGTTTTGGGGAAAGCAGGAAAAAGCAGCACCCACTGGTCAAGTAAAGAAATGCAACCAAGCCATTGGCCAAGTATCTTTGGGTACACAACAGTCACGCCCCTTATCCATGGCTGATATGTTCCATGACCTCCTGCGGATGAGAGAAATCCACTGATAATACAATAATATAAACATATAGGGTTGGGTATTATTTATATTAAGGAATTTAACAATAATACACAGTAAAACTCTTCTAAAAAATATTGATTTTGTTGTACTGTACTCACCATCTTTTGTCTTTGTTCTTCTTGTTTTAATGTGATAAAATTGATGATCAAGATGAAATGGAGAAGACACGTCATGTAGTAAAACTAGACATGTAGTAAAGTGAATAACATATAAGCATTTTTGTCATGAGTTTTGTTAGGCTATAGTCATGAGATTACATGAGGATCATCTGTTTTTTAATTTATGAATTTTTTTATTTAGCCTATTTTGAAACTGCAGGTAAGTGAAAGTTAACACTATGGTTAGTTATGGTTAGTTACCATTATGGTCTTTTTGGTGTTCCAAGAGGAGGACACTAATGGAAGAATAAGAGAAGAGCTACATTTTAGGTGTCATGAGGATTAACTTTTTCATTTGTCCCACAATAATGCCTTGCTTTTGAGCTGGTTTGCATTGCCAAAAGCAGTACTCTTCACATTTCACAGGGATTTGAGCCCATCTGTTGAAATAAAGAAATCATTCCATACCTTTCCATGTGCAGGTTTTAACCCTTAACTTTCTGGCAACAGGCTAATTTCAGTAAGAACTGTTACAGTTACATAACTGTCAACATATACAGATCTACCGTAAATTTTATGGATTTTTAAAGGTCTGATATGCTTACAACTGCATTTCAATAATCTAATAGATATTTTTTAAATTTATAATTTAAATTTCTTTTTTGCTTTTCTTTGTGTGAAGGTTTCTGCTGATATGGCTAGAGCTATTTAAGGGAGTAATTGTGCCTGCAAAAGACATGATTTTATTGTATGTAGGTAAGTTTGTCATTTTTCTGCATATGTACATTTTTGCATTACAGTCCAAGCTAAGTTTGATAAAGGAAGCTCCTGGTGGCTCCTTGTCTTTCCTTTCTTTTCATCAAATTCCCTAGTCTTATTTGTATACTTATTTAGAACCAACAGAACAGAACATGTTTCTGGTGCTTTGTACTAAAGATTTTTGCATGATGTGATTGCTGTGGTGATATTAGCTAAAGAAGAAATAGCTTTATTATTATAGTACACAGCCACATTACAGCAATATTGGTTCCTCTGCATTTAACCCATCCCCCTGGGGGCAGCAATGGGCAGCCACATGCAGTACGCAGGGAGCTAGTGCTCAAGGACACACCTGACAGCTGGGCTGGGATTCAGACTGGGAGACTTCTGCAAGATGTTTCACTTAGTAGTTTCACGAAGTAAATGGCTCAAAAATTATACCGTCAGTGTATATCAATGAGTAAAGTAACTTCCATATTCAATACATAAAATCAATTATTTTCAGGTAACCTTACCTTTACAGGAGAATGTACTATCTGTTTGAACTATGGGTGTAAAACATATGTTCTTCATTAAACCCCATACAATTCAGAATTTTTTGTAAGGCTTCCTGTCTTGTCAAAAATAGCAGTATTTTTTTAAATCCACAAAATACCTGTAGTTTTATTTGCTCATAATCTCTACAGTTTGTAGGCCATTTTTCAGGGTATAGATTATACATATACACTGAGAAGCATAAATATTTGAACATTTAACTATAACTGGTTATTTTGTTGCATACTCATAATTTATGTCTCAGAAGAATAGGTTTAATTTTTGGGTAATACTTTTCATAGAAATTAAAATATGTTGGAGCAATATCATTTAGTGAGTTTAATCCTCCCAATTTCAGATAAGTATAAATATTGGGACAAATGGCTGTCAGGTGTTTAATGTTGCTAACATGAAAGAGTTGTGAATGGATAGGACTGACTATAGCCATTGGAGATTGCATTGAAACTGGTTTTGATGTAAATATAAGGCCAAGATGAAAAGTAGCTAATGGACTGTAAAATCTTGAGGATTATAATAAAACAAATAGCTCTACCACTGCAGAGGGTGTTGCAGTAGGTGATTTTTGATGACCAGCTTGTCTAAGGAAAGGCTTAAACAGCCAATGACTAAAAAGCAGTAGCACTGTGAAGAAAGAAAATGCAGGATATCAGCCAAAGAAGTTGTAGAAACCTGCAGAGTATAGCAGTGAAATTGTCGTGGTTCACCTTCACGGAAGAACGAGAGTAGAAATCTCTCATCAGCACCCAGAATGGAAAGATCAGACTGGAGTTTTCAAAGCACTACAAAGATGTAAGACTTCTGTACCTTTGTTAATCAATCAATTCTGATGTTCGAAAATATTCTCTCAAACATGTTGCACAGAAGTCCATAAAGCAACCACAATGTTTCAACAGCCTAGAGATAAGAAATAATAACCTAGAAATAAGATATGACAATCTGTACTTTTGCACATTCATTTTTTGATCTGTATTTTCTGAAACTATTACACTATTTTGTTACATTAATATGCACTAAAAAGTTGGCTTTATTATCCCAGCACTCTGTATGTATGTACAGCATATAGGCCAGCATATAATCCATCACCTAATTTAACTGCAGAAAAAACTAAATGGTTAAACAGGGCTGAGGGATTACTGTCTGCCTGGATGTTTCACCCTGTGTGGGATGGTCTCTTTCATAGCTATCCTTCAGCGCCATGGAAACCTGTATCTCCTGCTAATTATGTGACGGACAGATATGAGCAAGAAAAAGAACACCATGGTATTAAAACCTGGCCTTAACTAAACTCTTATTTAGATCTCAGTTTGTACTACCTTTATGAATGTTTCCAAAAACGTGGACTCACATGATAATAGCTCCTGTAATGTTTTAACATTTAAAGATATTCAAAGCTTCTTATTCATATGCCAATTTATTTTTATCCCTGAGCAAAGACATTTGTGTTACAAGCTTTGCACACAAAAATATCGTGAATGATCAAGCAATTTTTTTAACACTTCACATTTTCCTCTGACTTTCTGTACTGGTGTTTCTTCTCTCGTAATACGCACTGATTTTGGAGTTGTTACAGATGATAAAGGAAAACTGACAGTATTTTCCTTCAGTCAATTGCTAATATTGCAATCTACCATTAGTAGAGTGCCCATTCATCCAATACAGCTGTAATGGGGCTCTGGTCCGTATCTTGACCTCCTCAGTAACTCTCTGCACCGTGGAGCTTGCATCATGAATATGCAAAGCCAATCTACAGGCTGTGTGCTTCTAGAACATTGTGGCTTTGCGCCGCTCTGGCTTGGCCGCCCACAGCTGAGCTTTAATGCTAAACAATGTGTGGGCGTCTGCACTCCAAAGAGTAACTCACGGTAGACAGTGAAGTTGGAGCTCTTACAAGATTTTACAGCCACTGAGTGAACACGCAGGAGCAGCCCCTCAAGGAACAAAGGCATCGTTTTCATATATTTTGAGACCAGTGCTTTATTGTGTTCTACGACAGTTTTGCAATTTGCACCATTCAGTCACTCCAAAAGGTACCATGATAATCTTGCTTTATGTTGCCAATACCCTGAACTGCTGCATTATCACTTCTTTTGCTTTTATTGCAGCCTTTTTAAGATGAGAGGTTGTTTTCATGTCTTGGTTTTTGAGGAAATATATTAATCTCTAAAGTAGTATTTCTCTGAAAATGTATTTCAGAATTCTTCAGCTTTGTTTTATTAGTAATGCTGTAGGTTTGTTGTCCTTTTCATCACGCTGATGGTCACGACTGTCTACTGGCTCTTAAAGGTTGCTTAAAAGCCTAACTCCTATTGCTGTAGGTTTGCATCAAGCTAAACTGAAATGGAGCAGGGCAGTACAGCTCACTTTCATTCAATTCACAGTTCCTTGATATATTCCGTGTTAGAGGCTTGGTAACAGCTGGAAGAGGCATAAAGTGTGTGCTGAATGCATATTAAGGTACAGATTTGTCTTTGGCATTCCTTGCTATTCTCACGCATATATCTGCCATAACCTGTGAAGGTCACCCTGACTGGCCAGGTCTGTGAGTTGATTTAGCCCACAAACCCTACCAGCTATGTTGGGACAGAGTGTTAGCTGTAAAGTATGTGCAGAGCTACACTTCAGGCTGTCACTTCTACTACTTGTGTTTGACTAGAATATAGAAAACAGGACAAGACACAACATAATGCGTGTCTTACTTGATCATATGTAATTACTGGCTCCATAAGAAGCTGGATTAAGAATTGTGTTAGTTTCTGACCTGCATTAGTTTGAGGTTAATTGATGTACAAAGGGTCTTAGTTAAAATTTTACATTACTTCCTCCAATGGACCACTGCCAGCACTGCTAACCTGTATATTTATATCACAGTAAGGCACCATTGCTGAAGTGTTTTTTTTTTTTTTGCATAATATGGCCAGATATGGCCAGAATATCATATCACTGTATTTTTGGTTAAAACCATGATTTACAAATCTCACCATATATTGACAATTTCTTTATGCTTTGTTAAAAACCCACTTCTTCTCTCTGGCTTTTGACACATTCATTACATATCATACATTCATTTTGTATAATTTTATTCCTTTTAATTATTTTATATATTTAATTATTTATATTTATTTGTAGGCATTGTTTTTTTAATTGTTAAGCACTTTGGTCGGTCTTTCCTGTTTTTTAAAGTGCTTTATAAATAAAGTTGGATTGGCTTGGCTTGGCTTGGCTTGTTATTGGCTTGGCATGTACACACATGGACAAATTTGTTTGTACCCTTGCAGTCACTGAAATAAGTTGAAACCAATAGACGTAATAGTAAATAATAATAATTAAATGAACATCTGCTAATGAAAATCAGACATTGCTTTTTAATTGTGATTCAACAGAATAATTTTTTAAAAACCAAGCTAACTTCTGGTGGCACGGTGGTGTGGTGGTTCGCACTGTTGCCTTGCACTTGTAGGCCTTGGTGTTTAATTCCCGCCTTGGGTCTGTGTGCGTGGAGTTTGTGTGTTCTCCCTGTGCTTGGTGGGTTTTCTCCGGGTTCTCTGGTTTCCTCCCACAGACGTGTGGGTTAGGTTGATTGGTGTCTCCAAATTGCCTGTAGTGTGTGTGCCCTGTGGTGGGTTGGTGCCCCGCCATGGGTGTCCCCTGCCCTGTGCCCTATGTGTCCTAGGATGGGCTCCAGGCTTCCTGTGTCCCTTAACGGGATAAAGGGGTACTGAAGACGACTGACTAACTATGTCCACATGTGTATGTAGTAATGTTAGTTTAACCAGCAATTCTGTCCTTACCAGAAACACTGCTTGTAGCCTTATTATAAAACTTAAGATATATGAAATACAAAAGAAAGAAACGCTCATCATAGCAAAAGTGCATTTTAGTTATTACTGCTAATTCATTAAAAGATTTTTGCTTGTGCTTTTTTGTTTGGAGAAAGAGGTTACATGTACATCTGGTCAGACTTTCAGCATGTTAAGGTGCTTTCATTGCAGGTGAATTAAAGCATTGTATTACTATCTGTTGTACAAACAGATCACAATACAATATTTCTGTAAAATTTGCAGATTATAGGAGATGGGGTCATTTCACTTTTTTGAAATTCCCAATCATTTCACACAATTGAAGGAGAACCATTTTTCAGAACCACTTTATTCCATACAGCTCACCTTTTTATTTGACAGCATAGCTGACTGTCTAAGCACTGTGTGCTGTTTACTTACATATGATACGTGTGCAGCGTTTTAGCAGTCTGATGGTATAAAAATATCAGTTAAGTTTTAGTTTAAGATATTGTTGAATTTCATTGATAAGATTTTAACAAAAAAGTGATGTATACAGACACTACATGGATATTATGTGGGCTAAAACTTTGCAACTGGTCTCAATAAGTTATCTTCAATTTAAATTACCATTCATCAAACTAACGATGCACTAGGTGCTTGCAAACACTGGTTAGTACTACATCTTGTATTTCTGCATTAAATGATTTGAAGCATTTATTTATTTATTTTTTCAAAAATGTTTACCTTTTTATTTAAAGCCATGAAACATTAACTTAGATCTTCTTTAATCTCATTCCCCTTGGTCCATCATTTTGACTACAGACCAAATGAAAAAATGCTGCTGAGCATGAGAATGATGGTGACATCAGGTGTGCCGTGTACAAAAGGAGTTGTAATTTAGGGTTAATAATTGAACAGGAGAATACACTTGGTTTTGGGTTTGATTTAATTAGAGCAGCCTAGTTCATTATAGCTTAATTTTCCAAATTTATTGACTCAGTAAACATTAACACACATACACTGTTTATGGTGTATTACGTGGAGTGAATGAAGTGGAGGTGGATTTAAGTGATTTTAGGAAGGCACCAGTAGAGAATATTCAAACAATGTGGTGAATCTGTTTCCAGTTCAACAATAGTATAGTTAATAAGGCATACTGTTATACAGGTTTTAGCTGAATGCATGAGCGCTTTGACTGTTCTCTTCTTTGCTTTGGTTTCCTCTGTGTGTGTGTGTGTGTGTGTGTGTGTGTGTGTGCGCGCGTGTGTGCGTATGCATGCTGCTTTTATAGCCTATGATGGACTGTTTTCTTATCTAGAGGCAGCCCTAGGATTATTATTGAAGTTAATTTATGTTATTTAAAGTTAAAAGGTCATGCACTATCAAAAATCCATTGCAATTTTGCACATTAAGGTATACAATACTGGAGTAATTGAGACAGGCTAGTGCTGGGCTTAATCTGTTGGAAAATTCAATGATTATTATTTTATTAGTGAAATTATTGCTTATGTCTGTGAGGTCTGTAGATGACTTGTCATGCAGATTGGAAGCCATGATTAATCAGTGTGTTGGGGTGAGGATGTTGTTTAATGTTTAGTCCTGCATTTCCTGGATAGTTTCTATTGATTCACTAAAATATGGAAAAGTGCTAAACGCTGACAAAAGCTGTACAGCAAAGCGTGACTCTACATGTTGTCTTTCAAGTAGTAAAACAGCGAGTCTGAGAAAGTGTGTTCACAGTGAATATAGTTACAGCTAGGAAGACTGCTGCATCGTGGTCTGGTTAAGTCTACGTACACACACACAAACGTTTCCTGACATTATGTAATTAATTCTATTGGATATGTTGTTCTCTTTGTTTTTTCTGGTTCATAAATTACCAAAACATAACATGCTGTACGGATGTTATCTGACACAATTCCTTAAAAAATAGGACTGTGTTTTCATGCAAATAATTTCATGTGGGTAGCAGTGAAGGTGGTTACCCTCTTTCCCCTCACCCCTTTATTTTATACTTTGTATTTATTGTGTGTGAGATGTACCACACGCTCAAGTTGCATCCTTGCTGCTTTTATACAGCGGTAACCACATTTAGACATATCTCAATGGTATAATTTTGTATTTATCAAGTTTTATTGTAGCTCTAAAGGATATGCTAGGCAGCTGAATGTAAAGGACGTCGATAACTAGTAAGTGTCAGAACAGTTGACATTCTTGGTACAGTATGATCTTATCTTGCTAACGGCAGTGCTTTTGTTTGCATTCCCTTGGACTACAAAAAGGAAGATGCAGCCAGAAATGGCTCAGTGCTGTTCTCTGTTTGTGTTATTGTTGTTACTTCTCCTTCATGATCTTTCTTGCAGTGATATAACCACTGTTAAATGAGGGGTTCTTCACTCATCGGTCATCAGTGATTTTCTCTGTTAGTCTAACATCATATGTGTATTGTTTGGTGTCTGTGGTGCCAATTGCTGCTTAATAGATTATCCACAACATATGTGCTTAGATTTTACTTTAGTAAGCAATTACATTTTGTTCTCTGAGGATTAGTGGTGGTATATTGCATTCAACACTGTTGTATTGAATTCAGGGAAAGCAGAAATTAAGTTTTAAAAGTAAAATTAGACAACAGTGAGTATGTCTATTTTCAGTTTTTTGTGTAATTATAAACTCTGCACTCTAGGGTGTTATGACATGTTGATGAAAAGCGAAAGAAACCTTTTTTATATGATTTCTTAAATTTTTTTTCCATAATAAGGTTTTTGTAATTTTAAATTGCTTAAAATTGCTGGTTCCATGTACCCATATAGCACAGAGAGTGAGCTCCTTTGTAACAGTGAAAGTGTTTATAAATATTGGTTGATCTCACAAGCAAGATAATACATCTTTAAGGAAAAGAAGTAAAGATGTGCTTCTGAGTGACAGGTAGATTATATGTAGTAATTGACCTGGACATCATTTGCCAATGGCATTCTTACAGAGCCATCAGCCTGGGATCGCTTAGTTTCGATTGACATTCAGCAAGCCAAGTATAGGCAAACACTGAGGTGTCTCCATTTAACCATATTATTTATCAGATAAAAAGATTTTTGTGTTTCTAGTGCACTGGGTCAAAGGAGAGATTTCAGAAAAAAACACTTTATGAGTACCAGAATGATGCCAGTAGCACACTGTGCATATGAACCCGGGTGGGGGGGGGGCTCCTTGGGTCCCTTTGCTGCTAATGTAGAAGAGATCTTCTGTCAGGCAAAGACATAGTTTATATTAGAGGTCAGAGGAAAAAGTTTCAGCTTGAGTTCAAGTTCTATTTTTGTCATCACCTTATTTCCGTAGAATTTGTCATGTAGCATTTTCATGTCTGATATTTTCTGTTGTAGCAGTGCCTTAGAAATTTGCTGAAATTGAACAGGTTAAAATCCAAACATGACCAAAATTATCCACTGTATATATGATGTAGCCTGCTCCATCAATTTTGTGTTCTGTGTTATGAAATAATGTAACTTCTTTCATATCCGCTGTCTTACACTTACCTCCCATCCTGGCAGTTTCCATGGCAACTCTGTGTTGCATGACTAGTTATCAGCCCACGCAGGCAGTGCAGGGCTAAATAGTATTCACTGTGTGAAGTCACAAATAAAAAATCCTCTCTGTGTATTTTACCATCACCAAACACCAGATCTTTCACTGCAGCCTACATTTTGACTCATTTGTTGCATTCATATTCTTGTTTTAGCTTTTTTGTTAACATGCGTCTTGAAAATTCCCTGTAATTTAGGTGAGGATTTGTAATGCACTACAATGCTGACAGTGTATTTACTTGTGTATTTTAAACTCTAATCAATAATCAAAAAGAAAATACTTCCTCTCCACAGTCCAGTTTTAGGGCTGTTCCAAATGGATCGGATTTATGTAAAAAGTTAGCCTACATAAAAGTAACACTTATCACACAGAATCAAAGTATGTTTGATCTCAGTGTTGTAGATGCAGTGCTCCTTCGTAATCTGCTTTAATTACTTAGTTAAAAAAATTCCCCAATCCAGAAGTCAATGAGCGGATGATGTCTGTGACCTGTTACCTGTAGAGGGCAATGTGCAGTAACATAAAATACAGACCTAACTGAGATTGTATCCTAAGCATGTCAAATACACATCAAAAGACTAGTCAAGATGAACCTGAGCTTTTGTTTGGACCAGTTCAAGCAGTCTGAATGGAGAGACACGTCCTACAGCTGGTGTCAGCTCTGATTTCTGTCCTCACTCTTCTGATTTCTGTCCTCACTCCTATCATTTCTGAGCAGCTGGCAATGCGAAAAGGCTGATTGTAAGGGTTTGGACACAGGGCACTGTGAGACAGACAGCAGATGGATACAAGGAGAGCTACTGCAGTTTTGAATACCAACACTGATATCAGATGGGAAAGGAAATCATGAGTGCACCGTGGCATCCCAGGATTAGGGTGCTGTGTTCAGTGCTGGCTGTTTTAGAGAAACAGTGGAGGTGTAATTAGGGGAAGGCCAGGAGGAGTACACATGGTGCTGATGAAGAATGACTGACTAGTAGTGTGCTGCAGTGCAGAAGCCTGAGACTCTAGGTTTCTTAGGCACATGAACTGAGGCGTAATGAAAAACTTACATCTGTTGAAGTTGACGAAGGAACTAAATCTCAGACATGGTAGACGTAGAAGACATGGTCATAGAAAGAGAAAGTTAAGGTTTGAGAGATCCTAAGATGACAAAAGAAAGGAGAAAAGAGAACATTTTAGAGGCAGAAGTAGAGATGATAGGGAAGGTAGGTAATTTGTGCATCAAATTTTATGCAGTGAGCAAAATGCAAAAATTGAAATTGGTGGGAACAAGCAGCACATTGGTATAAAGACAGACTGAAGCAGAAGGGTGACTACATGGTAGGTTGTTATATATAACAGGTTAGAGAACATATGCATTACATGAACAATCTTAAATTATACAGGACATGTCCTTTGGATGAATTTAAAATGGTGGACAAAAGAAAGTACTGGGAGATAGCTAGACACATGGTCAGAGGGACGGGAGGCATATCTTAAAATGGAACTTTAGCTGGTTTGAGGTAAAAGAAGGCCGTTATCAAGGTGGAGAGAGTTTTTGGCTTTGGCTTTGAATAGGGAAATAGAGGGAATAGAGTGACAGTAGTAAGATTGGAGTGTATCAGGAGAACAGAATCAGGTGGAAACAGGCAGCAGTGATTTCAGACAGAGACAAAGGGATAGACTGGAGCTCCCCATTGCTTCATCATGCTGCCGGTTATTTCTACCCATTCACTCATTGGCTTTATAAGACCCCAGTGTCCTAACCCCATCAGATTTTAGGTTTTTTACAACATACTGTTTCATTTTCG
This sequence comes from Chitala chitala, assembly GCA_025773905.1. Classification (NCBI taxonomy): domain Eukaryota; kingdom Metazoa; phylum Chordata; class Actinopteri; order Osteoglossiformes; family Notopteridae; genus Chitala; species Chitala chitala. The sequence goes on along the minus strand of JABJVR010014334.1, from coordinate 1,289 downwards.
TCTTATTTACTGCTCCTTCAATGTGTTCTGTATATGTACTTCTTAATTACATGTGCAAAGCTGTGTTTATATTTGGTTAGCTAGTTAGTTTGTATATAGCTCAAAGACTTTGTGTTATAGCTCTTGTTCATCTGATTGTCTTTGCCTGGCTTTGTTATACTCTGCCTGTTCCTCAGGAACTGCTCAGTGTTGGTTTTGTCTCATTTTCCTTCGTTGGTCGATAATTACTTCAGATATACTGTATATTTTCTTGTCTTGTAAATTTTGCATATGCAAATATACACAGTTTTATATAATAACTTTTGTCACAGTTTATGTGTAATCTACATATCTTATATGTTATATAAATCTTATAAACATCCTACACAAGGCACTATTCCACTGCAAGGCACTTTTGCACACACACACACACACACACACACACACACACACACATGTGTGTGTGCATTCACACACACACACACACACACACGCTATGTCCAATTTAGCTAGTCCAGTTTACTTCTTAAATTAGGAAGGAAAGACAAATTTCTACATTGGTGGATAGCTTTTATGTCACTATATATTGACATGTACATTTATATTTATCTTTCCATCTATCTATCAACCAATATCTATATATTGATACACATACAGTATTTGATTATTGTTGTGACCCCAGACATTATTTGTGATCATGTCATTGAAATAGATTTAGATTCTGTGTCAGCAGTTAAAAATCATGACACATTTTGTAAATGAATGTCTAGTTTATCATTTATAGTAAGTATATGGTTAAACTGTACTGTGATGCTATGCTTTTTTTCATATTAAAACTTTGTGAATTCCCTAATCTAAACCTTGTTCCAGATTCGCTAATGTAAGAGTGATCCCAGTGGTCCCATTCCATTTTAGGGCAAATCTATAAGCATTATGGTTTTTTTTTTTTTTGTAAATGAATACAGCAGTTAGTTGCTTTGAGAAAGTCACCTCTCACCACTGTCACTAAACCTCAGTAGCTTTATGAAAATATACTTTATATATATAACCTGTTTAGGATAAAGTATATTTCAAAAAGTATATAACTTTATGAAATATACTTTATCCTAAACAGGATAATAACAGTACACTTTGTAGGTAAGGGAGAAAATAAAGCCACCTATAGGACAAGACAATACATAAAAATAAAATTCAGAGAATATATTTTCAAAGTCATAGAAAAAAATGCATATCCATCCATCCATTATCTTAACTGCTTATTCCTGGTGAGGGTCATGGGGAAACCTGGAGCCCATCCCAGAGCACATAGG